>JAJJMC010009272.1:2102392-2121283 GCA_023531435.1 Papaver californicum | reverse complement strand
GCTTATTTGTTTAAGTTGCAAATTAGATGAGCATGCATTGATATCTATCTAAACTAGGGTTTGAGATCCGGAATTGTCGAAAGACCCTTGTTACAAGTAGTATAACATAGTTGTTAACGACGGGATGTTTCCATGCAGTTATGTGTAGAAGCGTGACCTAGGTTAAATCCGAGTGGCTCTTGCGCCGGATTGCTTAGAATAACCTCAACTCACAAATACCATTGCTTTCATTGGGTTAAACTTGAGTGGAACTTGCGCCAAGTTATTCGATGAAAAGGATTCAAAGAGTGGTTCTTGCGCCTTTGATGATAATAGGAGTTTTGCCGGAGTAAGCCTGCGATAGGATGCTTTAGGGTTATTGATATTGAGAGTGCATGAATATTGAGTATGATTTGGTTGATAACATGTTAGAAGATTGAAGATGAACTCTCTAACCAATGTTCTTTATCTCTAATATTCGTTTTAATCTTTTTGTTTAGTATAATTTAGTTATAATCACAACCAAAACCCCCCTGTTTACATAAGTAATCGAAAGTAATTAACAATCACCTTCCTCTTTGTGGGAACGAACTTGTTCTTATTACTATACTCTAATCTATATTAGTGAAGTAAGAACTTGAATTAATTTTGCTTGGCTGACAACCGACCATTCGGTACCCAGTGACCTAAGGACTTTCGAGGACAACACTTCTCTAGCGGCTATCCTACGGTTGATAATAATCGGTGATGAATGAAGAATAGATGAGTATACGAATTCAATGATTGTTTATTTATGAAGAAGGATTCCTTGATTATATCTCTCTCCATTAATCACTTTCTTATTTATTCTGTTTAAAACCTAAAACAACCCCCCCTCCCCCTTTATGACACTTTAAACAACTGAAACACCTTGCTTCTCGTGGGAACGAACTTGACTTCCATTATATTATTCTATAATTGAGTGGAAATAATATCACTAATTTGATTGCACCCAAGCCTGCACACCATTGATAACAATAGATATGTCATATCCAGTCTCCTTCTTTTGAATAGGCGAATGATCGTTATTATGATCCGGGAGTTGGAATAACTTCGTCATTGTTGTAAGAAATTTTCAAAGGTTTTTCATTTTCGGAATCAGGGTCAACATCATAATCTTCAATATCCCAACGATGTTGGAGTTCCATTTGTATTACCCTGTTAATTTTTTGAAGAGTCTCTTATGATGCTCCAGCTTCTTCCAACTAATCAATTGCTTATAAAGTTTTCTGATATTGATATGTTTTCCGCCATTACCACATAGAATTTCCAGACCATATCCCTTCTTTTGGAATGAGTGAAGAAAAGGCATGATAAAGAGGAGTATGTCTTGATTCGGTATCACAGGTTTTGAGTTCCAAACTCTCTGACATCTGCGCATTGCTAGAAAACAACTTATCAGAAGTATAAATATCCTTCCATCCTCGTGATTGTTCACTTACATATCCGCTATAAGGTTGTTGGTATGTATGAGAATAATCATAAGGTTCTGCAGGGTATTGACCATAGCCAAAAGATTGGTTTTGGTTATACCCTTGGTATGGTTAGTAGTTGCCATAAGACAGAGATTGAAAACCGTATTGATTACCACTATTATATGATTGATATTATGCACCATATTTGTTATTTCCGAACGGAAACATGACGATTCACAAGAATAAAAGATAAAATCTAAAAAAAGTCTAAAACCTAAAAACAAAAATAACTAAAAGTGATACTTACAACACGTTTTTAGAATTTACCTCCCTCTTTTGACGAGCGGATAACACCTTCAACTAGTTGTTAATACCACGAAAACCTAAAAATCTGAAAACACTAAAGAAAAACGTGAAAATATCTAATAAAATAAGCTAAAACAAATAAAAAAATCAATTAGAAACTGCTCCCCAGCAGCGGCGCCAAAATTTGATGTGCGTCGTAATTGCAACAAATTAGTCAAGATATTTCCCACTAATTAGATAGTAATATAACGGTAGTAAGGATCGTTCCCACAGAGAGCTGTGTAATTGAGATGTTATTTAGATTAGAAAAACTATAATAAAAGAAACACTAAGGGGGGATTGGATTGTGGATTAACTAAAAGACTATAAAAAAGACAATGAGAGTAAAGAGATGATTAGGGAGTCCTTCGTCGTTACCAAACGTTGACTGAATTAGTATACTTATCTATCTTTCGTCAGAATTATTCACCACCAACCGTAGAATAGCAGGTACGCTTAGCTATCCCCAAAACTCCTTCTATCACCAGATAACCAAGTACGCATAGTCACCGGATTCTATCCAACTGAGCCAACTTGAGGTACGCTTACAAGGTGTAACTCGATCGAATGCTTTAAGATTTGTGAATTTAGGTTTGATCCTAGTGGTTAGACTCAGTACGCTCGATCCACTTGCTAGTATTGTATTCCCACACGATTGCTCCACAGAATCCCTCTGCATGGTCTCGTGTTCTCTGCTTGTGTAGGAGATGATCGACAATTACGGATCGCTCAACTCTCTACTAGTAATAGAATAATCAATAGGTTAATCTAGCGTGCACTCGATAAAATATAAGAAATCAATTATAAATCCTAGATATAGTGAAAACAAACGATGATGATAATAACTTCAAACAAACTTGTATTAACTAATAAAGCTTCACGCTTAAAACATTGAATTCATCATTAATCAATAAAAGGATTAGCTACTCATATTACAAAGAAGAATGGTTCCCCCCTAAAGGGGTAAACCCTAGGTTTTAGATGTGAGTTGTAGTATGAGAGATAGGAGGTTGTATAGATTCCTCCCAAGGTGTAGAATATATGTTGTTTGAGCCTTAAATGTCTTCTTTTATAGCCTTCAATGCTTGACCCTCAAGTCTCCTCTCCTTCTAGGGTTTAGCATCCTTCCAAGACCATATTTTCTTGATTTAGAAGTCCAAAACGTGTCTTAGGGTTATGGAAGTATTCTTATATAGTCTTCATCAAATCTAGGTGTTAGAGTCCTGATGGGACCATGATACCTTGATCTAGAAGTCAAAAACATATCTTAGAAGTGGCTCCCGTCGTGATATAATCAGTAGTATCAATCCTCCTCATCCTACCGATTGTTGGTGTCCAAAAAAAAGAGTTTTCTGATGCCAAAATCATCCATAATCGGTAGTCACGACACCCTCCTTATCTACAGAATGTAAGAGCTCAAAATATGACTTTTCCTGTGTCCAAAACTTGCCATAATCGGTAGACTCGATTCCTCTCATATCTACCGATTGTTGGAGATAAAAAACAAAGTTATTCTGTGGCTGAAACCTCATATAATCGGTAGTTAATGTTTCCCTGTTATCTCTCGATTATTTTGATGTGTGTTTCGCTCTTTTCTTTCGGTTGTTTTGCTCATAACTTCCTCATACGAACTCGGAAGAGCCTCACTCTTTTTGTGTTGGCTTCGTCTTTCAATTATCTTCAAGATGATGATAAGAAACTCTGGATTTGAACGAGTATAATTTGGTCTTTGACCCTTCTCCACTTGTAGACTTCAACTTCCTTGCTCATTTAGCTCTTTGTAACTCCTTTTTGGATGATTCACCTAATATGATACATAAGATAAAAAATAAAAATAATAATAAATAATATACAAAAATTATAGATAAAATAAATATAAATTTGACACTAGAAACAAGTGAATTAAGCACTTACCAAAAATATGTGTTGCATGTGAATTATAAGATTATGGGTGTATTAATAGGTGAGAGTTAAACTTGAAGTATTAAACTTGATATTCTTTAGGTTATTAATATGGACCATTAAGTTATGAGATTTGATTATTTCCACCGAAATTGCCGTTAATGTGCCCGCATCCTATCTAGGATCACTATCCCAAGTTCAACTAAGTCAAGTTTTAGCTTTAGCATACTCAAAGTTTGCATACTTTGAGTTCAACATAGGAATGAATGTAAACAAGACTTGTGTCTCGCCACGCAATGCAATCGTACAAACATAGAACTGGGACACCGCTTCGTATCATTCTAGAGTGATTCATCGCCAATTAAACATAAGACAACGTTTTTTCCAAGTTGTGGTGTCTTATGTTTTAAATGAGTGGTAGTTTTAATGATAAATCTGTTGATTGATGCCACCAACAAACACATGTTACACGACAACTCTAGTGGATTTCTGTTAAATGTTAGTTTTGGGTTTCATAGCTGTGACATCTTCCAATGGACTAAGTTCAACTAAGTCAAGTTACGCTTGACTTTAAAAAATTAGGTATTGGCACTAAGTTTCTTATAGCTGTGACATCTTCCAATGCAAAGTCAGATAAATAAGGTGAGGGTTGATGAGTCGACCTAGTTTTTCAACACCTAGACTACATTTCCAACCTATAAAAACCTAACTTACTCAATACGGTGTTTAAACGACACTCGTAGTCCTACTGCAGTATATGCACCGTGACCTTTTGTTTTAGATATTGATAGTTCAATTTCTTCCCCACACCTTTAGCTCTAGGTTGGTAAACCTATCAAAAAGAAAGAAAAAGGCCAAGTAATTAAAAAACTAGAAACTGTATGGTAGGCAGTTTGGACAACTTTTAGGAATTGATAACTTAATACAAATACTGCAAAAAAGACCATGTTGAATGAGTCTCGTTTAAAAACGGATACTTGTGTCCGGCATACGGATTAGGATCATTATTGCCGGTTCACGTAAGTCAAGTTTTCGCTTTTAGTACATACAAATTGCAAATATGCAGTTCAAGCTGGGAATGAAAACAAGACATGTGTCTGGCTGGCCATACATGCAATCGTGTATAAACATAGAACTTGGACACCACTTTTCATGTCATATACTAGAGTGACTCATCACTAATAAACATGAGCAAACATTCTTTATCTTATTACTGTCTTGGTATGTAGGAGTTAGTTGACGCGAGTCACGCCACCATAAAACACATGTTACGCGACAAAACTCCAGTTAAAAAAGTTAGTAAAATACTAATAGGACCGTGATGAACAACAAATGCTAGAGGGATCCATTAGCACTGAAAAATAATCAACCGAAATTGAAAGTCTAATTTGACATACGAAAACGGAACCACCTATTTAACAAATTATTCTTAATATAATAATTTATGGGTATACCTTAAAAATAAAGGATACTTTTCGATAGTAGAGATTTATTTAGAATATAATTATCCAATATAGAATGGATAAACATAATATAATTTATTCACTTTCTGAACTTAATATTAAAAATTAGGAAGAAAAATAAACAAACAAAACGCATAAAAAAAAAGAAACAAACGAAAACTAATAGCCTGCTCCAAAGACAGAGTCATATGTGAGGTTGATGATATGTGAGGTTGATGGGTCTAGAGACCCACCTTATTTTATTTTATTTTATTAATAGTCAATTTGTAATAAATATAAATGTTAATAAACTGTTTTGTTGTACTGTTTTTTGTTACAAACGATTGTAACAAATATAATCGTAACTAACTATTTTAACAATTATAAATGTATTAAATTTATAGTTTTTCAAATTAATAATCAAATTTGTGGATGTATTTATCATCGAACTATACTAATATGCCACACCCAATTTAAACTTCTGGCTCCTTCATTGTATGGTCTGATATGATTTGCAAATGAGAATTTCGTTTTGAAGTAAAGTTAATTCTTAATTAAGTGTGATTTTATGTTACATAATGTCGACATAAAAAAGTCATAAAACGGGCGGATATTATATAGTTATTCATGTACATAATAATATTAAAAATTATTTTGGTAAGATAATATTTTCTGCACGGGTCAAACACCTTAAGACAAAATGTTAAGACAAAATTTTGATTTTAAATTCCTTAAAAAAATTCAAAAGTATTTTGTCCAAAAAGATTGATCTTGGTTGAACCCACTCCCACTTCCAAGACCAAGCCCGGCCCGACGTTTGTGCTTCAGTGTAAAACATTGCATGTGTGTGAAAGTCGTACTAGCCATTGCATAAGTCTTTCCTCTTATACAAAAGTGTATTGACCTATGGGTTATACTTAGAATCTCAAGAATCCTAATAATATGAAATATCTTCATCTTTAGTTTGCTCTATGTGGGACTAAAATGAAGTATAACTAGTGGACCTTAATGACCCATAAGTCCCAAGTTTGAATCATACCACAGAAAAATTTATTAAAAACTCTATTTTTTCTAACAAATATTGGTTCTGGGTTTCCTGTAGCTAACAAAATATATCCCAACTGTCACATTGGCGAATACGTTAAACTTCTCTTAATGTCTCTTTGGGAAATGGCAAAAGTATAGTTCTAATACCTATCAAAGAAATAAGATTCATTATGTGTGGTTGTAGATGGTGGATTTTTTAACAAAGGATAAAATAGTAAAATCATCTCTACCCAACAGTAGAATCAAAGAAATAATATTGTATACGCTACTAACTTAGCATCAAGGGTGTAAAATTCATATTTTATATTCCGTAAAAGAATTAAAATACCAAATAGACATATTTCATTCCGCAAGAGAATTTGAAATATCAAATAGACATATTTTATATTCCGCAAGAGAATTGAAATATCAAATAAGTATGTTTCACATTCCACAAGAGAATTGAAATATCGAATAAGCATATTTCACATTCCGCAAGAGAATTGAAATATCGAATAAGCATATTTCATATTCCGCAAGAGAATTGAAATCAAATGCTTATTATGGGCAGCTCCTAGATGTATTGCACACTAGTATAGAGCAACTTAATTCCTCCTCATATTCCCTGGTTGAATATTTAGAGTGACTCTACATCAATATTCTTATTCAAATTGAATAATATTGATTCATCATAATGCATAACAAGTTGTGTACAGATGCACTAAGTCGAAACGTCACATTTTCGTGTGATCACTAAGTCACCATCACGCCAAATGCAAAAACTAAAGCTCCAATCGTTATTGGTCGATCTTGAATAACATATTTCCCATATTGGTTGCATTCAAATCCCAACATTGGTCGAAATACAACAAAACCCTAATTTTTGTTCATACCTAATTTCCGATGCATTATCATGATCACCCTGCAAAAACGTGATGATGGGTATGGAATGGGGCAAAAATTTTTAAACAACATATGTCTAATACAATATACTAAAAGGGCATCCCATTCCGAATAACGGTCTAGGAGATATGATTCAAACCCTAGACGAATTACAATCTAAAAACTGTCAGAATTTCATTTGGAGGGTTACTGTTTTCTCCGTTTGACGACTGAAACAAGCTCAAAACCTAAATCCTTTCGCGTAGGGATGTAGCCAGAGATTTCAGAATTTTGAATTGGGGTTGATCATCAAAAACGGGCATCGTATGAGAAATTTACAGTGTTTTTACTGAAGGACGTCACATCTGAAAATTCTGGACGTGAAAAGCTAACATGTTGCCTCGAAGAGCTTATAGTCGCGACAAACAAGTAGTCGCGAGGAACAAATAGTCGCAAAAATCAAATCAGTTGATTGATAAATAATAATAAAAAAAGAGGGTTTAGGGACCGGTGACAACCGGCCGGCCGGTTGGCCACCCTTGGTCGGTCCCCACTTCCCATTCTCTTAAGTTTGTTATTATTGATCTTAGGGTTTCATAATCCTCTTAAAACTCCTTTGCTCTTCTAATAGCTGCACGCAGCAAGGTATCGCACTCAGCAAGGTCCTGCAAACACCTAATATATATATATATATATATTAAAATATCATTATTTTAATATTCCTAAATTTTTACTCTTTCTTTAGTTAGTCCTTACATTAATATTATTATTAAATATATGTCAAAATACTGCAAGCGACTGTCTGATAGACGAAGCATAGAGTCGTGACTAACAAGTTCATTCATTCACTGAACCCGTACTACATCCACCTTGGTCGGTCCCTCTCTCCATCTTGGTCGGTCCCTCAATTGCTCCTTGGTCCTGCTACCAACAATATTCTGAACTTTTTTTACTTTGTCACTCACAGTAAGACGAAACTAAAATTATTTCACAATTACTAACGCTAGTATTCATATGAGCCTAGCGTTTACACAAGTTTAGTGTTTATATAAACTTAACGCTAACATAAGCTTAGCGCTCACATAAGCTCAGAGCTCACAAGAGTCTAGCGCCTACACAAGTCCATTAATCACTAATCACACGCTTCAACTATCAATATCAATATTAATCAAACTTTCAAGCATAATGATATATTAAGCATCATTGCTAGCCCCAATAATATGCTAGTCTCAACAATGTGCTAGTCTCAGCAACAAGCTAGACTTAGCAACATGTTAGACTCAACATATGTTAGTCTCATCAATATGTTAGTCTCAACAATGTGCTAGTCTCAGTAACAAGCTAGACTTAGAAAATATGCTAAGACTAACAATCTAGCTAGGTCAACGATCGACCAAATAATACACGTCTATAAAATAGACTCAAACCATGTTCGAGACATCAATAGTCACATGGGGGGATATTCACTAGGGTTTTGGTTTGGCGGCCTACAGCATGTGCGGCGTAACAATAAACCCACGATGAGAAGGTATAAAAGTCATATCGGCAGTTGAAGGTGTAAATGGAATAGTGGTCACATAACTGTCAAGTCCCACTAGTATGATAGAGTTGGTTATCAACACACGATTTCCACTTCTCTTCTCTCCCACTTCTCTGCAACTGCCACCACTGACGAGATCAATGTATTAACTTTCACTTCTATAAATAGGTTCTTCAACCTATCGACAAAGGAGAAGAATTTTCTTGGACAAGAGTTTCATCTCATAAGCACTTAAATGATCACAGAGCTATCATCTTAGAGATTCTCAGAAAACTCAAATTCGTCTTCATAGAAGTTCAACACATCTTACATTCAATTTCGTTTATCTCAATACTCTCTCTGCTTCCCTCCCTACAGATCAACCATTTTCCTTCCTTCGTGACTGAAGCGAAATCGGAACGGTCGTTTCTTGATTTGGGCCAATTTCGTACAGATTGATCTCTCAAATCTTAAAAGTACTTCTACAGTATAAAGTTTGGTGTTTAAGCGACTTGATCTTACAAGTATTAACCTACTCAATCATTTTTCCTTTTTTAACCTTCAATCGTTTTTACCCACAAACAGAGGTATAACTGTGAAAAAGAAGGTAAATGCGAGCTACAAAAAAAAATTCTCATAACAGCGTGTATAAGAGATTAAATAGGAGTGGGCCCTTCCATGGGATCATGTAGGGGGAATTCTGCAGATTTATCGACTAATTCATCTAGTCTGCTTGACTAAGGCTCTAAGAAAATTAGTATGGCATTATGTTTCTTGTAAGTGTGACATTTTCCGAGGGAAAACTAGAAACAAAATTAAGTTTGATGAATCAACCCATTTTTTCAACGTCAACTACATCTTGGACAATTCTACCTATAAAACCTAACTTACTCAATAAGGTACTTGCATTTTGATTTTAATTACACCGAGTAAACGTAAGGAGGATCCACTCTAATATGCACTAGTTTTGTGCCTACACTATGGACCAAACATAGTTAACTTCTCATGATGAAAATGATAGTTTCCTTACCTCTTTTGTTATACCTTAAGTTGTTTTTTTTAACAAAATTATAATAAAAATTGATAGTTTGATAATTTCCCATTTCAGGTAAGCAGTTTCCATAGGGCGTAGCCGTTAGATGGAAATGAAGGAAGACTATAGTCATTGGATAGATAAAAATAACCCTAACAAAATGATAATGAAAATTGATAGTTGTTTGTCTCGTTTAGACAATTTATATGGGGCATAGATCAATAGAATTTAAAAAAAATACCAAAAATTATCAATAGGTCAATTAAGTTAACCTACCAAGCACTATTCGACTTGTACAAAACCTTAGCTTGCTGAGAATTAATTGTGAAGTATTTGACTCATAGTGGATGTCAGACTAAAGATTGTCTTTGGTTATAGTTGGAAGAGTTTGTTGCTTATTTGAAATCACAGAAGCCAGCATATATATCGTAACTATAATGAACCCCATCTATTGAAAGAGTTGAAGCACTGCCGAAATATGAGGTTTCAAGAGCACTATCGTAAGTAAGTCATTTTTGATTACTTTTGTATAACCTAAATTATTGATCTTCCAACTAAACATTATTTTTTATTTTTTATTTTTTGTAGGAGAGACTCGCTAAAAGTCAATAGTACGAACATAAAGGGTTAGCATTCAAATTTGATTAATGTTATTAATTTATGAAGGAAAACATCCAGAGTATAAACCGAACCATATGTCGCTCAGCGATCTTCCAAAAGATTTTGATGAAGATTGAGACAAATGGTAGTATTTGATTAGATTTTTTGGGTACATCTTTCGTCAACCCTCACGGGACTATACTCGTCCGCTATAGGGTCGCCTATATGTTAAAAGTCTTGTTGCATATGCTAAGTGCAACTGTGATTCCTATGAAAGTGAGTTAGGAATAATTTAGGTTTATATTTATTAGTTGGCTTTAGTTTTTACCTCAATTAGAGTACTACCGTAACATATTTTGAAATAGAAGTTGAAATATAGTTTATATTTAGCAGAGTAATACTTCTATTTTTTGCAGACTTTACCGTATATTGGAGACAATAAAACCAAAATCCCAAGAGGATGAATAATCATAATGAATATTAAAATATGATAATAGAAAACTTAACAGAGTTAGTATTCCAAAACCAATAATTAAAACAAACTTTACCAAATAAAAAAATAAAAATCAGGGGATGAACATCCCTATGATCTTACTTGGTAGGAGTACCTCGGCTTCGATCACTATCAGGAACTTCAACCGGAAGAATCCTTTCTTCTATACAGTAGTTGTTGGGGTACATTGGCACAGAGTCTGATTCCCTGAAGAATAGTCTTGGTTATTCATGAATCTGGTCAATCACAAATCCAAAATCCTCGACCTTATTTGGATCCCAAACTGCTACATACACGTCGAAATTTGATGGTTCTTCAATATAGTTTATGGGATTATGATAACTTCCTATAAATAATAAAAAAGATTATTCTTGAATGAGAGAAGAATTTGCTTTGCGATGAGGTTTTTAAGGAGCAATAACCTTTTTTACAATCAAATTAGAATCAACATTTCAATATAAAGATGAATAGCTACATATATGCAACCTTACAATCTACACTCGGCGGATCAGGATTCACAAACTTAAAACCATTAGAAATAAGTTATAAAAAAAATATCGCACTATGATTAGCACAAAGAAAAGAATGTGGAATCACCATCAACATCACCAGTTCATTGCCGCGTTCATGCCATCAAAAATAAACTCCCGATAAAGGGTTAACACTCAACCCTCTTACCATTCGTTTATCTTTAATAGCACTGATAAAAAAATAATTAGTGAGTAAGATGTGTATGATGATAATTTCATCTTCTTCTTTTCCTTACTTTGATCATAGTGGGAAATTTCCATATAACTAAATTCCAAAGTGTTTAAAGTATGTGAAATCCTTAAACACTACACCATTAATGCAACTTCAAAATAATAAGGCTACAATCAGATGATAGAGTTACAAATACCGATCGATTATAAATTTTATATAAAGAATAAACGACTGTCTGTTTAGAAAATCATGTCGATTATAAGCATGTCAACACACAGAAAAGTAAAAGTGACAGGTAATCGGCAAAAAAAACTCAAACATTGGATTACTTTGAAAATAGGTTCGTTCAATATTGTATATCCTGTAAGTCCTAGATTAGTTGCATTAGGTTTCCCATTTATTTGTTTAATATGTCTCATCGTTATATTAAAGAATCATGATAAAATGGTTTTAAAATCAGCACAAAATTAACGAATAAAGAAAATGAAGAACAAGAATGAATCAACAAAAACAATCCCTAGTTAGTTTTTATTTTTTTTAAATGGAATAGGAATAATTAGTTTAGGTTTTTATGTATTAGGATGATTGTAACTTTAATATTTTACACTATTTAGATACCCCTTATCAACCTAGATTAGTTGGATATAAATTCAATAACCCCAATTAATTTTCATAGCGTCCAACTGTACCATATTTATTAATCTATATATTTAAAATCTCATTTCTCCTATATTATTTTTTCGTTGGTATCATTTTTTTAAACCAAATATCATTAGAAAAATTCCAATGTGAAAAAGAAACAACAGAGTAAAGAGAGCAAGTTTTCTTTACAGTGATCAAAACTAGCGATGACGGCCTTCATCCTCTTCAACAACTAATACCCTGATGTATGTTCCTTGACCTCGAGTGGCCTCCCCCCGGTAAATTCATCATGTACCCGTTTGGATCCAAGGTATCTCACAAGTATGTTTCAGTGTCCCCCTCGTTTGAGCTATTGGCACCTATTTACCCAACAACCAAAACCCATTTCAGATCTTTACTCACTGTCATCATCTTCATTTTCCTTAACCTGCCCACTGTCCTAATCCAGATCAACAAGGATAGCATTCAATGCTTGGTCGGTAAATCTGATTTTCACAACCAATTTCCAGAAGCATTAATGAACATCTACCTTAGTACCTCCATTGAATGCCCCTTTCATTTTGTATTGAAATTTGTTGAATTCATAAAACAAATCCATCCCCCACCAGCCTCTCACCATAAATCTCCCATCCTTTCAACTCCCCCCAACCACACAAGTTTCGATTTCATCTTTTCAACCAAAGAGAAAATGGCAGATCTGGTTAACAATATTTCTAGTAACAGGAATGAAGGGTCTCTTCCCTCTGAAACTGACTTAGTTAATAATGATAAAGATAATGGTATTGATGTTCTCACTCTCCAATTTGAAAAAAGTGTGATAGAAGAGCTTCAATCTAATCAAGAAAATGATTCGATAGATTTGTCTGAAGGGGATCTTGCTGAAGGTGTAAATTTATGGCATCACTCTGTTGCTGGGAAACTTTATTGTGACTTTAAGGCTTCCATCAAATTTGTTCGTCGTGAAGCAATAAGAGTTTGGAGCTCTTTCAAATTAAAAAATGTTGATCATCTTGAAGGTAACATCTTTGTGTTTCAGTTCGATTCTGTTGTCAATCTTGATTCTATGAAATCCTTCCAACCTTGGTGCCTTGATGGATACCCAGTTGTGTTAATGGATTGGAACCCTACTATGGTTACCAGTGAAATATCATTTGCGTCCTAGCCTTTCTGGATTGTATTGAAAGGTCTTCTTCCGGAATTCTACACGGAAAATATTATTCGCAGAATTGCTAGGAAAGCTGGAGTTATCACTAGAATTGATCCACCAAACTTTCGCCCTACGGAAGGAAACATTGTGCATGCTCTTGTTCTTATGAATGTCAAAAAACCTCTTACTCGTGGTGTTAATACTGTAGCGTCAAATGGTAGAACAAAGTGGGTCAAATTTCATTATGAAGTTCAACCACATCGTTTGTGCAAGACTGTTTCGTTATTGATCACGACAATCTCAAATGCCCGATTATCAAGAAACATTTGAAGATTAAAGCTACTGATAGCATACTTGAATTTGGTAACCAGATTACTTTGGCAATACCAGATAACATACCTCGTCCGCAACCTAGCATCCGTAAGAGTTCCGAAAGAAGGTCTCACCACACAAATGTTCGTCATTATGAAAAGTTTATCCCTACTCAGGATGGTATAATTGTTTATCCCCGTGTGAATCCCATCATAGCTCAACACCCTCACCCAAACCAAGCCAATGAAAATCGCATGGATGATGAAAGAAACCTCAAAAGACAAAGAAACATGGTTGATGGTGCAAATAGCTCAAAAGAGATTAAGACACATAATGTGAATGTCGCTGGATTCAATCATTCTAATGATGTACATGTGTCTGCTCAGCCGGGGGACTCCATTCTTGCAATTGGAACAGCTCAGGTATTTTTTCTACCTTATACTAAAAAATATTTTTATTGTATCTACTTCCTTGTTACTACCCCTAACAGCACAGTTAGAAGAAACCACACTAAACTCCCTAGATACCATTTACACTGCCTTCAAAATTCTCAGATTCACCTTAGCCACACCAGCAACAAAAGATATATTGAACAAAGTTTTCTCCACAACCATCACCATCTACAAATCCTTAATCAGTCCACAATCACCATCAGGAATCAACATAAGCAGCTGAATAGGAACCCCTTTCACTTCCCTCAAAGCTCTCATATACATATTAAGCACACCAGCAACAGAAGTCATCTTCAACAAAGTGCTCTCAACTCCAGCACTAACAGTTGTCTACACCAGCGTGCTCTTCTCAACCAGCTCCATCACCAAGCGCAGGATCAGTTCATCCTCTTCAGTAACTCCCCTAAACTTTTTCTTTTTAATTCACATTGAATATCTTATTACACCAATGACTTTAGACCTCTTATATGTTGTTGCTTTTATAATTTAAAGGCTATTGATAATAGATACATCCATACTCAACATCTAGATGATATCAGTCTTTTGCCTAAGGAAGTAAATTGCATCATTTCCATATGCATTGATAACCCTATCTGCATCTTCAGGGTAGTCAGAACTAGATTTAAGGGTAGCTAGAATTGTAAACACCTGCATCCTACAATTTGCATCCTAGGTCTAAACACTAGCTACCACTGTCATTGCCTTGTCAATCTAAGTAGTCAGCCATGCATCCATAGATTAGGGTATAAGTGTGTGCATTCCTATAGGGGTTTTACTGACTTCCTGTTTTCTTCGGAGATTCGGCCCAATCCTAAGACTCCCACCACCACTGCCAATCGTTACCTTCCTCCTGGTATTCCCCTTACTGTCCCTAGAAATCCCTCCCCCCCCCCCTCCTCTTGTAAGGACATGAGGATCCTTTCTTGGAATTATCAAGGCCTGGGGGGTATTAAGACGCGTCAACACCTTAAGAATGTTATCCGTCAAAAATCCCCTGATGTGATCTTTCTCTCGGAGACTAAATCTACGAGACAGAAATCTGAATCTCTTCTAAGGAAGTTTAGAAACCCAAACTCCTGGATTCAAGAGGCTAGAGGGCTCTCTGCCGGTCTAGCTCTTCTTTGGAAAGATAACCTGAGCATCAGTGTCACCCACGACATCAGAAACTTGGTAAACTTGAAAGTTGAAACCCAAGACAATGAAGAATGGTACATCACATTCGTTTATGGGGAAATTGAGTATAGCCCCAAAAAACGTCAATGAGTTCACCTTCTTGAGATAAGTCAGGATGTCTATAACCCCTGGGTTGTTATAGGCGACTTGAATGTTACCCTCTCTGAGGAAGACTCTACAAGTCCCATTCCTAACGCTTACAATCGGATTCCCTCTATTATCCAAGAAGCAGGCCTTATGGAATTAAAACACCTGGGGCCTTCTTACACTTGGACTAATAAAAGGCAAGAAGATTATCTGATAAAGAAAAAACTTGATAGATCTCTAGTTAACATTCACTAGCAAGCCAATTTTCCTGCGGCTATTGTCCAGAACCTAGCCTGCTAGGATCTGATCATAATCTCATCATGTTGGATACTGAAGTCTCAAGTAGTAAATCCTCGGGCTATTTCAAGTTCTTCCAATACTGGTTTTAATACAAATCTTGCAAAAAAATGATGGAGGAGAATTGGAAAACCGACGAGATTGGCTCAGATGCGTACACCCTTATCAAAAAGTTAAAAAACACTAAGGCAACTCTCCTAAAATGGAAAAAAGAGAAATTTGGCATCATCGAAAGCCATATTGACTCCATTGAAGCTGAGGTAGTCCAAACCCAAGGAATGTTTGATAAGGAAAGCACTGATCTCCAAAATACTCTTGAGACTGAACTGCAACGATGGTATGACATCCAAGAGAGTTTCTGGAAACAGAAATCGAGGGAATATTTCATTAAAGACGCGGATCGCAATACTAAGCTCTTCCATTCGCTAACAAACCATCGTCTGAAGTCTAATAGGATTGAAAGCCTTAAAGACAAAGCTGGTGTGTGGCAAACTGAAAGAAATGTGCTTGAAGAATTGTTCACTTCCCACTTTAGAGAAATCAATTCTACCTCCCACAACCTCATAGAGCCCTCCATACTGGATCTCTTCTCCCCAATAATCACCCCAAAGGAAAACTCTGACCTCACTTACATCCCAACTACTCAGGAAATAAAATATGTCATTAAGGATATGAAATCTTGGTCGGCTCCTGGACCAGATGGTTTCCAAGCTGGATTTTACCAGCATACTTGGGATACAGTTAAAGTCGATGTTTTCAAAACTGTCCAATCCTTCTTCTCTACCACCTACATCTTAAAAGAACTCAACAACACCTACGTAGATCTCATTCCTAAAACTAAGTGCCCCCAGGTCCCAGCTGACTTTAGGCCTATAAGCCTCTGCAGTATAACATATAAGATAATATCTAAACTTACTGCAAATAGGCTAAAGCCGTTCCTGGATAAGATCATTTCGAACACTCAATCTGCTTTTATTCTGGGTCGAAACATCCATGATAATGTAATAGTTGTTCAAGAGGTTGTTGAAGCAATGAAGAGAAAACATGGCGTTTCGGGTTACCTGGGGATAAAACTAGACATGAGTAAAGCCTTTGATAGGATTGAATGGAATTTCGTTCTCCAAATCATGAAAAGGCTAGGTTTCTCTGATACTTGGTGCCACCTGATTGAGCAATGCATCACCACCACTAACTGCGCCCCCATCATAAATGGCTCTCCCTGCAATTACTTCAAACCCACTCGTGGCCTGAGACAAGGAGACCCTCTTTCTCCTTACATATTCATCATATGCATGGAAGCCTTATCTAGGATGCATGTGGCGGCGGAAAATGCGAGTCTCATTCATGGTATAAGGATTTGTAGGAATTCTCCTCCAATCAGCCATCTCCTTTTTGCAGATGACTGCCTCATCTTTGCGAAAGCGGATGAAGGAGAAATTGCTACTCTCCTACAAATTCTTACTACCTTTAGGAATTCTAGCGGTCAATGCATAAACTACAACAAATCGGGTGTTTTTGGTAGTTCTAATGTTTCTAGTTTTTTAAATTCTGACATGATTAACTGGCTTCGTATGTCCACCCTTAGTCTTCATGAGAAGTACCTTGGCTCAATTCTTTTTCATCAACGAGCCAAGTCTTTATCCTTCGATTTCATTCTCAAAAATATGGAAAGTCGCCTTCAGGGTTGGCACTCCAAAATGATCTCTCAAGCGGGAAGAGCAACCCTTATCCAATCTGTAGTCAGCACTCTATCTAACTACCAGATGGGTTGCTTCTCTCTCCCGCAAAATACGATCAACGAAATGGAAAGAATTCAAATAAACTTCTGGTGGAATAAATCTGAGGATGATAAATACTCCCCCTCTATCTCTTGGAATGCTTTGTGTAAACCAAAGAGTGTTGGTGGTCTTGGATTCAAAAACCTAAAGATTTTCAATGAAGCCATGCTTGTCAAAACTGCATGGAGGTTGATCCACCGTGGGGATGCCCTCTGGGTCCAAGTCATCAAAGCAAGATACTTCATGTATCACCACCCACATCAAACTGCCCCACACTCTAGAAAAACCTGGATTTGGAGGGGGATAAGAAAAGGTATTGAAGTGATTGATAAATTCCATGTTTGGACAGTTGGTAATGGTGGTTCGGTCTTGATATGGGAGAGTAACTGGCTTTCGACTCTAAACATATCTCAGATCACCCAAGCTCAGAAGAGCCCCTCCTATCGTCGAGTTGAGCATGTTTTTGGTCACAGTACCATGTCCTGGAAGCAGGATATCCTCCAATTTCTTTTCTCCCCCACTCAAATTGAGGAAATTCTAGCCATCTCCCTTCTGGAAGGGATTGAGGACAGACTTGTCTTGTCTTTAACTACTAATGGTAAGTTCTCTGTTAGTTCAATTTATAAACAGCTTATAGAGCAAAACTCCCCTGATACCCTCTCCCCGACTGTTCCGGCTAAGATATGGAACCGAATTTGGCGCATAAAAACACCATACCGTGTTAATATCTTCATCTGGAAACTTGTTAAGGGCATCCTTCCTGTTAGAGATAGAATCTTCAGACACAAATGCCCTTCTGAACAGCTTTGCCCTTTCTGTGATGAGGCGATTGAAACACCATCCCATCTGCTTGGTGACTGCCTCATTTCTCTAGAAGTTTGGCATGAGTATATGCCAGTCATCCTAGATAGTATGTGCACCCATAACAGCCTTGAAGCCTGGATTCAGTCTTGGAATGGTAATGATGCATACATTTCATTTTAAGGATCATGAGCTTATAACTTTCATTTGTCAAGTGTTGTGGAAAATCTGGAAACATAGGTGCAATGTGGTATTCGAAGGAAAAACCCCAAATCCCATACAAATCATCCTCATTGTTAACAGCCAACAAACCAACTGCAACCCAGACACCCCTTCCATGAACATCCCACCAACCCACCACCAGCATTCTCTTCATAATAACCACTGTACTACTGCCACTGAGGACCAGAAAAATCCATGCTACCCTCACCACCAACTGGATTCCTGCATTTGCAATCAGGATGAAACTACCATCCATCAGAAACCACCCAGCACCTCCGTGCAACCCCCCAGTTCCTTTCATCAGGATCATAAAACTAGAAACCAACTCCCCAAAAACCTTTCTAAAGGTTCCGGCATTGATTGCCATGGCCCCAACCCTCCCCCTTCAACAAACATCACCACCAGAACCAATACGGCGCACCCTGCTATCCAGGAAATCAGCAACAGGAATGTTGCCATCAGCCACAGAATTGAAGAGGGGAATCTTGAGCCTCTTTCTACAGGTTTGAATAATCAGGATGAAAATCTTGAGCCTCTTTCTACAGGTCTTCAGAAACATGATACAAGTGATGCTCATGCTTACTCTTCAATGTCAGCGAGCCC
>JAJJMC010009272.1:2087108-2102292 GCA_023531435.1 Papaver californicum | reverse complement strand
CCCCCCCCTTTGGATTTTATTAAGATTAATTTCGATGGCTCATATAACCCAAATTTAATGTTCTCAGGGTTTGCAGCAGTAGCTAGGAGTGGAGACGGCTCTTTCTTGAGAGCTTTTGCAGGACATCAAAGATTGAATATCCCCCAGCAAGCAGAAGCAATGGCCTTGAGAGAGTCGCTTCTTTGGGCTAAGCAAAATGGATGGCAAAGGATAATTTTTGAAGGAGATGCTAAAACCATTATAGACTTTGTTAATGGTTTATCAAACTCTATATCTTGGAAATGTTTGAATCTTCTTAATGATTGTATTAATAGATTTAAGAAAATGGAAAACTGATCACTTTGTTTCGCTAATAGAATTACGAATTCGGTAGCGGACTCTATTGCAAACAAAGCTCGAATAGAAAACATTAATTCTGAGTGGATGTCTCCACCAGATTTTGTTATCTCGAACTTACTGAAAGATAATTGTAATGTTTCCTCTTAATTAAAGTTCTTTTTACGTAAAAAAAAAAAAGAAACAATAGAGATAACCATGTGGTCCATATCACGTTCTCAATTTGTCTCCACTGCGGAAAACTTTGGTTTTCGCATTGAAATTCCAAAGTTTACATCATCCTAATTCCCATGGCTATGGATGTCAGCATCAAAGCTATGGATGTCAGCATCAAACAAATATCAAACCCAAAAACAAACACAAATATACATACACCCTACGTACACCTCTCAATACCCCATTGCTCACGTTAAAAATCGAACGCGTGTATACAACAGTTCCACTCTTTTACTTGTTCTTTATTGACGCGGTATCAACACGACTTCTGCTTCTTATAGTCTTTTTCCTCTTTCCCACCTCCCCAAAAATTCCATATTTCTCTGAACTCAATTTTCTCTTCTTCCCGTCTTTCTCTCCCTCTCCCTCTCCCTCTCCACATTCATCCCTTACCCATTTCTCAGCAAAACAGAGAAATAAATATATAAGCAGAGAAATATTTACCATAAAAAATGTTGAGATTATGTTCAAGACCATTAGAGAGATGTTTTGGAAGTATAAGGAATGATGTATTATTATGGCATACGGATTTAAAACAACATGCTTCTGGTGATTTCTCAATTGCAGTAGTACAAGCTAATTCATCACTTGAAGATCAAACTCAAGTGTTCACATCACCTTCCGCTACTTATATTGGTGTTTATGATGGTCATGGTGGTCCTGAAGCTTCTCGTTTTATTAATACCCATCTCTTTGGTCATCTCCACAGTAAAATTTCTTCCTAACTCATTTTAATTAAACCCGTTTTATTATTTGTATGATAAAACCCTAATTAATTTTTGATTGTTTACTATAGAATTGGCTTCTGAACAAGGTGGATTATCAACTGATGTGATTAAGAAAGCTTTTGGTAATACCGAGGAGGAGTTTTTGAGAATCGTTAAGAGATCATGGCCTGCTAGACCACAAATGGCTTCAGTTGGATCATGCTGTTTGGTTGGAGCTATTTCTGATGATGTATTGTATGTAGCGAATGCTGGTGATTCTAGAGCTGTTCTTGGTAAGAAAGGTTCTGGAGGGAGGAGGAGTAGTCCTGTTGTCGCTGAAAGGCTATCGATTGATCATAATGTTGGTGTTGAGGAGGTTAGGAAAGAAGTTGAAGCACTTCATCCCGATGATTCTCATGTTGTGGTTTATGTTAGGGGAGTTTGGCGAATTAAGGGCATAATTCAGGTATAATTTTTTATGCAATTCTTTGTTTGTTAAATTGCTCATTGTGTGATTGAATCATGTTAGCACTAAGCAAAATGTTCTGTTTGAAATCATAAGTTAGTTCATTGCACAATCGAGTTTACTAAATTTAAATCTGTTAGAATGTTGGTCAGAATTCTAGGATTTATCGGCAAAATTGGCATGGAATCATTGGTACATTAGTTTTAGTAGATGAAACACAAAAAATCAAGACATTGTTTCTGTGGTAAAACGGTCTATAAGCATTGAAAGATTCCTTTAAACTCAATTATGATAAGACGAACACTTCACAGATATAAAAACATGTGTAATCTGTTCTGTCTCAAATTTGATGTTGTCTAGTGGGTGGTGATCTCATTCTGGAGTCAGTCGGTGACTCGGTGTTAAATATGTATACTGTCAAAAGAAGGAAACTTGGGGTATTGGCTGTTACACTTTTTGCCCTAAAGAGTAGGGTTAATAGCAACACAAAGACCATGTGTTATAAATATTCTAAACAACTGAACAAGTACAATGTTCTGGTTATGCAGAGTGTAGGTTTTATCAGAAGGCAGAGGGGATACCTTTCTTTTCCCAATGGGTAATTGTTAAACCTGTATGGTCAAGTTTAATCCCAATCGAGAGGAAGTCTGATAATTGTGTAAGATGTTTCCAAAGGATAAATCATAAACAATGGGTAAATTTTAAACCTTTATCGTCCAATTTAGTACCAGTTGTGAGGAAGTCTGGTAATTATCTGAGATGTTCGTAATGGATAAATGATGGATGCAACATGGTAGCTGAATGTTAGTAATGCATATTTTTCAGGAATAATTTTATACCTTCATTTTACCTATCTTAGTCTTCATTCCTAATCTAAATTTCATTGTCTTTCCTGCTTACCCAACGCCCCCCACAGAAGAAACCATTTATTTTTTGTTATTCAAATGATTTCCGCAGCAGAAAATGTGGGCGACAAAGTCTTAGTCAACTATTAGTCTATTAGCTTCATGTGTCTACTCCAACCAAAAGAAACCGTGTTATTCACATTCATTAAAATGTCACAGAAGAACTTATTCCTCTCAAGTTGAAAAGCAGTATTCTTAGTGTTAATGAACCATTACTTTACCATAATTATTACAATTTCCAGCCAACTCTTTAAAAGCAAAGGTTGAAAGAGTAAACTTGCAAACTTTAATCAACTTTATGACATATTCTTGAAGTGAAGAAGTCATCTTATAGTTGCTTGACCTTTTCTTTTTTGTTTGGAAATTCTGGTGAAGCATTCTACCTTTCTTTGATCATCTGTGGTTTCTTATTCTTGTTCACCTTATCTTAGTCTCTATCTTTATATTAGTTTTCTTTTGTGCGAATAGGGAAGTACACTATCTTTCATTATTCTCATGTGTCAGATCTATCTGGGCAAAAGTGTTGATTTAGTTCCCTTTTCTGTAGCCATCTTCTTTCAAGATTCACATGCTGTGCCTCACTTTTGATTCAACGAGGACCAAATGGACTTTCAATAATTACATGAGATACACGGAAAGGCATAATTCTTTGAGCAACTAGCTATTTGTATAAGCTTTCATATCAACTTTCTGTTGGATTTCTGTACCTTGTTAGATTTCTCCCTTTCTCATTATATGATGCACATATTTGCTTGATAACCATAGTGGTTCCTTCCCTTTTACATTTTAACGTGGGATGTGGGCCTGAAACCTTGTCTCTTCTTGAGCTAGAAATAGTGTCACATGTAGAGTTAAATATTGTCACTGGATCACATGATATTTAATAACACATAAACTTTTATTCAATGAATACTAACTTAAACGCATCCTATTATAATTCGCTAAAGAATGCCCACAGATATTCATAATCTATTTATGGTTAATAAAAATTGTGATACAAAGGATGTGGAAATAATTTGTTTAACAGTTGACTTGCTTTTTATGTCAGGTGTCAAGATCTATTGGAGATATGTATTTGAAGAAACCCGAGTTCAATAGGGATCCTCTGTTCCAACATTTTGGATCGCCTGTTCCTCTAAAACGAGCTGTGATGACAGCAGAACCCTCAATTGAGATTAGAAAGATAAAACCTCAAGATCTATTCTTGATATTTGCTTCAGATGGACTCTGGGAGCAGCTTACTGATGAGGCAGCGGTAGACATTGTTTTTAAGAACCCAAGACGGGTAAGGGTACCTTCTTGACCCACATCTCGTCCGAGTCCTTTTTGTTAGCTACATTTAGTACTATGAGGTATTATGGTATTGAACTTTGTTATTATTTGGCAGGGTATAGCAAAGAGATTAGTGAGTGCTGCTCTACATGAAGCTGCTAGGAAGAGAGAGATGAGATATGAAGACATAAAAAGGATTGAAAAGGGTACACGTCGTCATTTTCATGATGACATAAGCGTAGTAGTGATCTACCTCGATCGACATCAACAACAACATGGTAGCCGAAGTGACAGATTTAAAGGACATAATACAGTTGATTGCACTAATGCCCCAGTCGACATTTTCTCTCTGAATGCAGAAGAGGAGGAAGAGGTTCCACTTCATTTAGGCTCTTGAGGGAAATTTGTCGGTAGGAAAAGTATGATACACCATCTAACTGCCTTGTGAATAACATAAAGACATACATATATAAAAATTTGAACCTAGTATTATATTAAGGACATATCATAATGAGGGATTTTAGATTGACATCCAAGTAAGATTTTGGTAATGGGGGTGGTTTAGTGTACATAAATCAGAGAGGGAGGGATGTTCTCTGATCCAAGCTGGGCAGTTGACTTGACAAATATGAGTTCTGACTTTGTTTTTGTATTGGTTTCTTTTGATGGACCTTTCGTTTTTGGCAGTGTTAAAGAGACAATTTGAAATGTATCTGCAGATTGCACATTTTGATATTGTGTTGGGCATTTTGTGGACATGGCAGTGTTTGTTTTGTGTTTTTTGTTTTGTAGAAGATGTGAGCTACCAGTTTATGTCTGTGCTTGATGCAGTCAAGGGCCACATTTGAATTACAAAGGTTTCTCCTTGTTGAAACGATTTTAGTGATCAGTATAGGTATACTTTTACATTTTTGGATGGTGAAGGAAGAATATCATGGTCGTTAAATATGAAGTACAGGTCGATAATATCCTGTGTTCGGTGCATGGTGTATGGTGGTAAAGCTCGTGCGGGAATGTATAGCCTGTTCTGGGGGGAGGGGGAGCGGCGGCGGGAATTGGGCAGATCTTAGCAGAAAAGCTTTAGCCGTTGTTTGGACCGTAATTCAGGATGAAAATATCTCTTTTAAAAGAAGGTTTTCGAGGGGAGTAAAATGCCTCCTACCAAAGAAAATAAAAAAATAATAACAAACAGACAGTCCTTTATAGAGCATCCAAAGGAAGCCCAATAAGTATATATTTTTGTGTTAACATACTAATTGCTACACATTCTTGGGATGTTTGGTTTGCTTTAGAATTTAAGGGGATCGTCTTATTTTACTAAGATCATTAAAAAATAATTTTTGGACCTCTCATCTATATAATTTAAAATATGATTAAAATATTTTTGTTTAATTAGAGTTAATAATTAGAGTTAGTTAAATTAGTTAATTGTTAGTATTAGATGAGATAAATTGTGTTAGAGAATTTGAATTATTGAGAGAGAAGTAGAAGGAGAATAAGAGTTTTGGGAAAACAATCTTGAAACCTAGATTTGGTGATTCTTAAATTCAAAATGAGTGATTCTAGTGCAAGCTCAGAAGAATCGAAACCTTCAAATCGTAGAGTAAACAAACTATTCATTAATCTTTACAACGATCCGGAGATGGATGATTTGTTAGTTGGTGAACGTTTTACTACCCAAACCCAATCTCAATTTCAAAATGAGGGTTTTTATGAGATAAACGAGGATCACAATAAAGAATATGAAGATTATAATGCTTTTGATGCTCATGTATACTTGTTAATGTGTTTTTGTTGCTTGGGTTGGCTTAAATTTGATGAAAAAATCAAATTTTATAGCTTAATTCCGTTTAGCTCAATATAATTTCGGCTAGAACATTGAAGAATACAGGTAGTCGAACTCTGTGGAAATAAAGGCTTGGACTAAGTTCGGCTACCTAATTGAAGAACACCTAATGTTCGGCTAGTTCGAGCTGAAATAGAGTTATGTTCGGTAGTTCGAGCCCAACATTGTCTTGGCCGAACTCTTAGTTACAGAAGTAGCGGAAACTTTTAAGTACATAGTTCGGCAGTATATGGTAGTAAAGGGACTAGCGGAACATAAATGCTCGGTTCATATAGGATTTATCGACTTTGCTGAACTAGTATGTTCGGTTAGATATGCAGATATATGCATAGCCGAAGTTTGTAGTATTTTTTTGTTGCAACTAATATTGTCATATATTTTGTAGGTCCAATGGGATCATGTACCTATGGATGATCAACCTACTCATGTTGATATTATGTACGATGATACATCGCATCATTATGCGAATGACTTGGTAGTTTACCAATTTATGTGTACTTAAAATGATTCAATGAAAATTGTCAAGTTTTGTAACTTTGTGTTTTTCTTAATGTAGACATGACATAATCCCGATGAAGCAAAAATTTGGGCTAGAGAACATGCAAAAGGGGATATGTGTGTATTGGTTTTGAATGGAAAATCTATCAAAAACCGCTTTGAAATGGTTTGTGAGAGAAGTCGTAAGCCCGAAAGCCATAAGAAGAAAGGTTATGTGTATATTGGAAAGACCGGGAGGGAGAATGTAACTATCTCAAAGAAGACCAATTTCCTGTTTAAGCTTGTATTTAATTTCAACAAAGAATTGAGGAAATAGGTTCTATTCAAAGTTGTTGAAGGTAGACATAACCACAAACGTCCTACATCTTGAAGGAAATTCAGTCACAGCAAGGTTCCCCCTATTGAAATGGAGAAACTAGCTAAGATTAGAAAAATATGTATTCCACTGATTATTATGCTTCGTATCATTAAACAAGATAATAAGGATAACCTCTCTTCTTTGTCCACCATTTACAATGCAAATGAGACGTTGAAAAAGAAGGAATAAACATATAGGAAGGTAATGCAACAATTGTTTTAAATGGAACAACAGAAAAACTACGGTGTTCAAAAGCAAGTAGGTCCGGATGGAGAAATAACACATCTCTTTATTGCACATCCGATGTGTGTCCAGTTGGCGCAATGCTTTTACCAAGTTCTTATAATGGATTGAAATTACAAGACTAATAAGTACGAAATGCCATTGTTGAATGTTGTTGGGCGCACATCGACCAAGTTACCATTTAGCGTGGTTTTTTGTTTCTTAGAGGATGAGCAGCAGCCTAGTTACACTTGGGCGCTACAACAAGTGAGGTCAATCTTCCGGGGTGATGATATTCCTGGAGTTATTCTCATCGATAACGAAGTCGCGTTAATGAATGCAATAAAGGTAGTCTTCCTGTTAGCACATAATCTTTTATGTATGTTGCACATATGGTGTAATGTGATGCATAGGTGCAAGCCTCAAATTCTACTACCAAATAAGAGGGGTTATGATGAGATAAAGAAGCTATCTGAAGATGAACAAGCCAAAGCAAATGAGGAATTTGATGAACAATATAAATTAAATGAAGAAAAATGAGATTGTTTCTCCAATGAATGGGACGCATTGACTTGGTCTCTTACCGAGGATGATTACAATATAAATCTTGCGGTGTTTATCGGGCATTGGACTAGCCCCGAATACCCGGATATGATACCGTATTTGTTGAGGAAATGGTTGGAACCGCACAAAGAGAGGTTTTTTATGCCTTTAATAACCAACACAAACACTTGGTCAATCAAGCGACGAGTTTGGCAGAGTCGGCTCACCACCGGTTGAAGAAGATTCTTTTTTGGACGTGTTGATAATTTTGCGTCGGTGTTTGATGCTATGGAAAATTACTTCACTCGCGAAATGGATAGGATCAAAGAGAAGTTCCAAAAAAGCCTTATCTTCAAGACTAATAAATAGACTGATCTTTCGTTGCCCAAGGGAATCTATTATAACGTGTCCTATACGTGTAATAAGAAGTTGGTAGATATCGATTTGATTAAGGATTGGGACATCAAGCCGGACGAGGAATGTATTTGTAACATGAAGAAATCGATGAGATTATCTTGTCACTATATTATAGTGAACTATGAACATGATGTCATTCCTTTAGACGACATTGATCCATTTTGGAAACAATTAACTTGCAACCCTCCCACGGAAGAGCCTGCAGAAGAGTTCGGGGATACCGAGTTAGTAAGAACCATACTCGAGAGGTACCGCAACATGAATAAAAAAACCAACGAAAAATATTTTGGGATGGCATGAGGACGATCATTTATCCACACACTAAACACCAAAGAAACAAGGAAACAAAAGAGGAAGTATGCCAAGATTTTGGATAAGAAGCATGATGACATATACGCTAATCATAGAGATCCATCGGGTCACGAGTACACTACGAAATGTACGCTGAAGAATCAAATAAATGAGGTCGGAGTAGTGAGGAAAAATCCGAACCAAGTGAACGTGATGTAAATAAAAGAGGTCTGATGTTTCCATCGCTATCAAGTGAACCACCTATTCGAGACGTGAAGCTAAAGCGAATATTTGTTGATATAACGTACTTGGAAGAACTACCTCAAATTATTCATGAGTATGTCATATCCACCGACAACGTCCCTGGAGATGGCAATTGTGGTTTTCACATTACGGTTGGACAACTAGGGTCGTTTCAGTACCGTGCCAAGGAATACAATGGTTGTGAAATCACTTATATAAGGCAAAAGTTATTCATGAAACTAAGAGAGAAACCCTCATTTTACAAGACAATGATGAGAGGGTTGGATGGTGGGGTGAACTTGGAGTTTATAAAAATTATCAAAGTCGCCTACACAGGGGCAATCTTATTACACGGGATCATTGGATGACTATGCCGATTTGTGGACACTTAATCGCCGGTGTATTCAATTGTGTGGTTCATTATTTCTTAATAGGTTATAGTGCTACATTCACCCCAAAATAAAAGAAAGGTGTCCAAATGCATCGAAGAGTGTTCATTGCATTGGTTGGATGCAACCACTTTATCGGTCTTCGTTTAAAACCCGAATGTACAATTCCTCTGTTGTGCCAAACTAGCTATTGGGAAGGATTTAATACCGACGATATGAAGAGGTTGATGCAACTTGTATGAGGCAAATATGGATATGTGGATAGTTTTAAAAATACCTCAGGAAAAAGATAATTCCCAACCAATTGTAATTGACTGAATGAGACATGCAATTGAACTAAATGTGCTTTGAAGATCATACATTTTGAATGAAATTATTTTTTTTGTTGAAATTGTGTTTATTTTTCACGGAGTTCGGCTACAAAAAAAAAATTATACTTACCGAACTATTGTTCGGCTAGGAACCAACAAAGTTCGGCTAAGAAATGCACAATCCATAGTAATGCTCGTCTAGTAATAATTATTTCAAATCTAGAAGAACTTGTAAAAAAATCCAGGTTCATCTTGTGTCAGAATTTCGGTTAGATATAAAATATTGCAGGTAGCCGGACTTCTGTAAATTTCCCAAGTTTTTTTTTGTGACAGAGATTCAGCTAGGAATTATTTATTGCTGGCACATGAACTTTTACGATTTCACCAGGGATTTTTGGTGTCAATAAGTTCGGCTATGTTTGATATTTTACTCCCTAACCAAATATTACTCTGGATTGTGTGTTTCTTAGCCGAACTTTGTTGATTCCTAGCCGAACATTACACAAGAGTTTTAAAAAAATTCTATTAAATCTGCTACTAACACTGAATTACAAGGATATCATAATGGGATTACAAGTATAAAAAAAGATTACAAATATACAAAAACGATTACAAATACAGAAATCAATTATATTTTTAGTATCTTCAACACCCCATACGTGTTATGCGAAACTTACAAAGGATGTCATAATGAGTTTCGTATTCGAAATTCTTTCCTTTCCATCTTCTCCATTCCTCTTGAGCTCGCACTACAACATCAACATTCGTTTCATCCCTAAGTCGATATCGATTGACAACCCGAATTAAAGTTATAAACTCTTCGACTTGTTTTCTTATAGTTTGAAATCTACAAAACAACGCCGGATAATCCTTGTTATGAGGATTACTTGTTTCGGTGCAGAAGGCCTTAAGAATTCTACCCCAATAACTCATACTAACTAAACCATTTTGACGTCGTTCTTCACCCTTCTTTGGATAAAAAAGCACATAGTTCGCGCAAAGAGATAAATCTTCATTTAGAGTAAAGCTAGCATTAGTGACTGCCATTTTTAAATAAAGATGTGATTTTAATGCAAACTAGTAGCTGGGTATATATAGAGTACATGTTCCTAACGGCTATATTTTTTGAAACTATAAAAGTTTGGCTGAGACTATTACATAACGGCTATATTAATCTCCAAGGATAGCTTTTTATCTTCATTCCCGTTCTAGCCATCTAAGAAATCTCAAGACTTATGTTTTTAAATACATATAACATAGTTTATGCTCAAATGTAGTTCCACCATGACGTATTTAATACAAACATAATTTTATATATTTTTATCACCTAATTTATATTTGCTAGTATTTATAATTATGTTCATTTTATTATTTTAATAGATGGTTCGTATAAAATCTAAAACTATCTATTAAATACGATTAAAAATGGAATATATAAGTGAAATGCAGGTGTCTAATTTTGTGCTGGGCAGCAGACGTGACAGAATGAAGAGTAGAAGTAGGGTCGAGTGGCATGTTGACCGAGTAAATGAAGTTAATGTGTATCTGAACGTGAGAATGTGCCAAAAGCATGATGGTTTTTCATTAGAACACAAAAGATAAAAGAAAGTAAAGAGATGGAGCACGCGGCTCGGTTAAATGAGATGAGAAAAGGTCTAGTGTTGGAGAGTCGGAGACGCAAACGAGAAAACAAAGTATAAAAAGAGAAGAGGAAATAGAATAGAAAGGGGGGAGGCGGACAGAAAGTGAGAGCGGAGTAGCAGAAATAGACGAAATAAGGTAGAAAAGAAAGGATAGAAAAGTGGAAGGTGAAGAGGCATTGAGAAGGAAGGAAAAAACGGTCGGGAGTGAGTATATTGCTGGAATTATCCGTTCTCACTCTAACATCATTGGTTTAATCTAATCTTTCTACTTTTATTAATTATTTTTATGAGTTTTAAGAAATCTATCTTCATGTTTTATTAATTTTATAACTACAGTTTTTTTGTTGAAACCACTTCAAATATTAGATCAATTAAATTAAAATATTTGGCAAAGAGTATTATGATTTGATTAAATTAATTCTTGAATGATGTTTATTGATTTAATGATGAAATTAGTTGTTGCTTCACCGGTTCTGTACGATGCAGTAACCTCTGTGCGTAATTAATTGGGTCACAAATATATTTGTATTATTATTTGATACTTCATGCTTGGATTAAATCCTTTAGATAGGGTATGCATAAAATTGCAAGTACTATTTATGAGCCAATATTTAGTCTCATATAATTTTCTCGCTAACGCAATTTGATAGTGTATGCTTAGACTTAGAGCTTTTGATGCGTCATCCTTCGGGTGTCTCAATGATATTTGCGACTCTAATACATATAATAGGTAATGTCGATAGAACGAAAAATTGATAAATATTCAGGAGTTATGTTTCATATCAGTAATTGAATAGAAATAGTGGTGGATACTAAAAATCATGGTTACCGACTCTCTCCATTTGATTTACTTTATTAGTTTAGTTTAATTTTATTGTTTCATTCTTATTTCTAAAAATCCCCAAAACATCATCTCTGGTTAGTTGATTAGAGACATTAATTGCAGTATTTTTCTGCTCCATGTGCGTTTGACCCGTATTTTCCGTTGTCTACTAGTTAGACGCCATGCGATTAAGGTTATTATATATAGGTTTCTCATAATCCTTTCAGTATTCCCCAAAGAGTTTGAACTCTAGCACTCTAAAAATGAAAGAATTGACAAGTTAGTATGCAAAACCAACAATACTCCATTCACAACATTAACGTGTTCAAATACTCATTTTCTCTTTAGGAGTAGCTCTGCGATGATATCGATTTACCCAACGGAGTATTCTAATGTATTCTCGCAATGTATATAATAGCATTTCAAATCTTTTGGCTAATTCTAACCATTTACGGTTTTTAGGATTCCCATTTAATTCGAAATGAAATTCTTTGACTTTCTTCCTAAATATCGAATAAGGTTCATGAGGCCTTTCATGGTAAGCCGGAATGAAAGCTTTAACAAGCATTACATCGTCCTCAACGGTGAATGGTTCCGTTTGTTACTAGAAATGCCAAAAATTGGAGGAAGAGAGAGAATTGGTGTCAAAAAAATGAAGTTAAGACGAGAAAAATTGGTGCAAAATGAGTTAAAGAGTGTAACATTTATATAGAGGAGGCCCCAACGGATCTATATTTTAAAAAAACGAGATAATTTCTCTCTAACCTATAAGTTCGGCTAGATCGAAGTTTTTTATTCCTAGCCGAACTCTTTAATTCAAATGAAAAAGATAGTTCGGCTAACAATTCAATTCCTATAGGTACCGAAGATTTCTCTGTTTTTACAAAAATTTAAACGATGCCAATCGAACACTTGGTTTCTGAACCAATTGTTCGGCTAGATCAAAATTTGTTATACCTAGCCGAAATTTTTAAGTAAAATAAAAAATAAAATGTCTAACCGAATATTCACTTAATATTTAACTTTATAATATTGTTTCAACATAAAATAAAGCCCAACAACAAAATAACATACCATTTTCATCACTTACTACATATTGTTCAGAGAACTTGTTCAAAATAACTTAAAACATCTGAGAAAAACGAAAGAAAATACAACATAGATATGCAAAGTGATCAATCTCATTAATCTCATGAAATTCTTCCACTCCTTGTTAGTCTCGACTTGGTCCTAGTATCAGTAACGTGTACTCACTTTTTATTCTTCTCCTTCTCCTTAGGCTCATCAACAGCTTCATCTTCCTCAACTGGACCTATGTACTCACCAGCTTCGTTGTAGTATGGGTTCACGTCTAAAAAGTTTTTCTCCCTGAAAAAGAGTCGAGGATCAAAATTTGGATCAACCTTCATCATTCCAATCATTTCTGCCTCTGATCCTTTACCTGAAGATGGAACTTCAACGTAATTGAGGGGATTGTCAGCATTGTTCCATTCAAAATAGGGTCGTTCATCTCTCGTGAAAAATCCGGATCATCCAGCATCATTCGATATATTTCTTCCTCGGTAACTCCTTTTCGTAAATTGAAAAGAGGACGAGAAAGAATTTCAGCCATTTCAGCCTTTTCCTTTTCCATTGCCTTTACCTTCTTTTGGAGCCTAATATGGATAAAAAAATGTAAATGTTCGGCTATGAATGGTGTTTATCGAGTTAACCGAACAATAAGTTCGGTTAAGGATCAAAAATTTCGGCTAACGTGAACCCAAAGTTACCAAAACAGAGTAATGTTCGGCAAATGGAAAAAAAATCTCACCGAACATTTTGTTCCCAATTTGGGATATAGTTCGGCTAGTAAGATATATTCTTGATCTAACCGAACTACGGAGTTCGGTTAAAAAATCAATGTTAGAACCAAAGTTCGGCTAGGCCCTAAATTTTATTCTCATCCAACTGTTCTTGGTCTTCTTCCTAACAGAAAGTTCGGCTGGTAATGCTAACCGAACTGTTCACTGGTACTACCTACTGAACACTAATTTGTATGATTTCTAGTCTAAATAAAAATAAAAAAACATATAAAAATGAATGGGTTTGTCGGGTGTTACCTTCTAACATCAGAACTGGAAGATTCAGCCTTTGTTTCTTTCTTTTGGGTATCGATTTTGCCTCCACCATCAACAACCGGTTTTTTTTCATTTTATGGTACAAGTTCTTAAACCACTTCATCAATCAGTTCTTTAGCAATCTTGGCAAAACCATTGTTTGGTTTAGCCATTCGAACAAGTTTTTAGTGTGATTACTAAATTAGGTTAAAGATGAGAAGAAGAGGGGAAAAAAAGAGATGAAAAGTTCTCATTTTGGTAATAAAATTAGGTTTAGATTTAGGTTTAGGTTTATATATCATTAGGATTAAGGTTAATATTAGTTTAATAAAAGGAAACTTAATCAATTCATCATATTAGGATACCACGTAGCTTTAGAGGGCATACGACCTAAGTAGATAAGGGTCTCCTCAGAAATGGGCTAGTCCCAAAAAAAAATCGTTCTTGCCCTTTGCCACGTTCATATATGGGTCCAGTTACTTTGACACTCCTTTAAAGAGTGAGTGAGTGACAATTTACCTTTCACATTTGATGGTATAGTTGTGGTTAAAGTAGTTTTTGGTCCCATTACTGAAAATATGGTCTCACGTATTATAATTGCATAGATTAAATCAAATAAAAAATATTAGTATGCCATGCAGACATTCACTGAGAAAATATCACAAATGCTGGAGCTTGTGCTGTGGTGGCAAGAAATCATGCAGATGCAGCTAAGTTCGAAGGAGGGAGCACTTGTTTGGGAGCATAATTGTCATTTTGCAATGGAAACTAAAACTAAAACTCTCTCTCTGGTCATCGATCTTGCTGAGAAAATAAGTTGGCAGGACATCTGTTAAAGATAAGAGCCCCACCTGATCCTATATGGTCGCAACCACTATAGAATGACAAAAGTTCAAGTCCATAACAAGTACTCTTAGTCTTTCTCCACCTATAATTACAATTTGTTAAAGGAGTTTTGAACCAATGTAAACTGCTAAGGCAGTGTGTATATAATGTAAGATATGCATGCACTTTTAATGTATAAAAGAATATAAAAAAAACATCTGGTATCACGCCAGTCGGTTCTTAACCAAGGCTACTACATAGAAAATCAATCTCCCTTCTACCTTCTTCAATGGCAGCACTAGCCTCTACCTTACAATAACTACACATTAATCAAGTGATTAATGTGAAATTGAATGATACAAATTGCCTTCTTTGGGTAACACAGTTTAAACCCCTATTGAAAGGATATAAGTTAGAGGGTTATGTAGATGGCAACCTTGTAAACCCACCACGAACCTTACCAAACTCTCAGGAAATAAACCCCGAGTTTACAAAGTTTGAGGAGCTGGATCAGATTCGTTTAACATGGTTACTTTCCTCGCTCACAGAGTCAGCACTAGGAAGAGTTGTAGGTCTTGAAACCTCTAAAGAAGTCTGGGATGCATTAAAGAGATATATTCCACAGACTAAGGCGCACAAGATACACCTAAAAAGGGAATTGCACAATCTTACAAAAGGTAAACTCTATGCATGACTATTTTGTTGGAGAAAATGAATTTGACATGAATTATTAAAATTAAAATTGATAGTCTTGGTAGGAATGGATCCTAGGATCAA
>JAJJMC010009272.1:2066271-2087098 GCA_023531435.1 Papaver californicum | reverse complement strand
TAGTCCCACATTGGACAAACTAGAGATGTGTTCTCCCTATATTACCACAAAACTTGCAACTAAGGGAGGGCCCTTAGGTTGGGGGTGGACTAAGGTAATGGGCTAGTTGGAGCACACATATTTTTCACACATGTGCGGTGCTTCGCACCGAAGCACGCACGCCTGCGACCTGCGTCCTGTGACCTGTGGCCTGTGACCTTGGCGTGCGCTTGACGTGAGCTTGGCTTGTGCCTGGCGTTTTCCCTATCAAGACTTACTGTTTTTTGTTTATAATTTCCTAAAACAAAAGGATTCTTACCGTTTTATTTAAGCGTGATTAATGCCAAATCAATTTCGAATTTATTTTCATTAATTCGAATTTATTACTCCTTCAAACTTTTTCCTATAAAAGAAAATGGTTTTCTTCATTTCAAACTATCCCAGAGCATGCTACTATCCCTCGCTCTTTTCTCCTCTTCTTGCTTTGCTTGCGCTTTGCTTGTTTATTTATTTTTCTTCTTCTCCTAAATTGTTGTTAAGTTCTAGAGGGTTAATTGAGTTGTGTTAATTCAATTAGTAACGGGCATTTCTATCCTGGACATAACTTCTCAGTAGGGGTATAGCATCTTTCATTCTTGAGGGGTACCCGAGAACTATTGTGTTAAGGACAATTTGCTGAGCAGGTGGCTCTGTCCAGTTTGTGCATCAACATCAGAGTGCTTTAAATTTTTTCTATGACAACATATTTTTCGAAAGCTAAAAGTATTTTCGATGCTCTTGCAGCCTCTGGCGATCCACTATCCAAAAAAGATATACATGAGGCAATCTTAAGTGGATTAAATCAATCAGATGTTTCGATTGTTACGTTAATGAGGCAACTTAAGTGGATTAAATCAATCAGATGATTCTATTGTTACGTTAATGAGTACGGCAGAAGATCTTGATATGGATACCTTCTATGCTCACTTGCTGAGCTTTGATATGCGACTTGAGAAGCAGCTGAACATTACTAAAAATATCATCTCGCGTATTATAATTGCAAAGATTAAATCAAAAGTAGCTGAACATTACTAAAAATATCGTCTCGCGTATTATAGTTGCAAAGATTAAATCAAATAACAGAGATTAGAATGTCGTGGGGACACTCACTGAGAAAATATCACAAATGCTGGAGATTGTGCTGTGGTGGCAAGAAACCATGCAGATGCAGCTAAGTTCGAAGGAGAGGGTGTTGGGAATCTACTGAAATGGATGTTATAATATGCTAACATGAACAGATCGAGGCGTGAAAATGTCACTGTCCTTAGGAATAGATTTCGCCCCTCAAGATGCAAACGGCTAATGGTGTTTATTCCCCAGGATTCAACGATCACAATCCGGTAAAAGTGCACTCTCAGATACAGGATTCTAATGAACAAAATAAAATAAGTTTACGGCAAAGTACAAAAGAGAAAAAAACACTTATTAGAATGGAGGACAGATTTTGTATGTCTGGCAAGTGAAAAACCTCTATGTATATATAGAGTTTGAACATATGTTTGTATAGTTGCGTCTCTTAGGTTGAAACCCAAATATGTATCTGTTCACTTAAGTATTAACCAATCAACACTTCTCTTCACCAAATGGTGCTATTTGTCCCTAACCATTCGTTGTGTAATCAATCCATTCAAACACCTGTTGGCATCATAACTACCTGAAATTAGTAATTTGTAACCAACTGTATTGTATTTTGAAATACATCAACATAACACCAACAATCCCCCTTATTTCGAAATACTTAACGTTTGCCAGTAAACTATATAATAAACTAGTGCTTTCGAATTTGTGCCTTTTGCGCTATGAACCAAGTCAATGATGACAAATCATTATTTTACTAAAAGAACATGGTGAAACTAGAGTTGTTATGAACTAGTCCTTCTTTTATGTAAAGTAGAGGATTTAACAACCACACTTGTTTATAAATCATTATTGTTCTGCGGTTTGGCACTTCTCGGTCCTGCGCCCTCCTGGATTCATGAATTTATGTAGAAACATGCCTTAGCTTCTATTGGAATCGACCTTATTCCAAATTCATATAGGTGGACTTCCATCAATTGTGTACTGCAGCTTTACATACCAACAAATCGTATGGATTCATTAACAGTATATGTAATAACTCATCCTTTCTTACTGCATATATACACTATCATGCCATAGGAACAGACTTCTCAAAATTTTGATAGTATTTGATCAACTAGTGACTTGTTTTGTCTCTATGAACCAACTTGGTGGAATTTCCAATCATATAGGTGAGGTTACCATCACTATCGATCTAAGGTTTAGGCATTAGCCCCATTTCCTTCGACGATTCTACCACTATCCTCCTATTTAGTGGTTTTGTCAAAGGATCGATCAAATTCAACTCCTATTGTTCTGGATTCTAGTAAATGCTTAACAATATGGTGTCGTATACGAGCGTGTCTACTCTTCCCATTATACATTTCGTTCTTTGCTATTGCTATTGCTGCCTGACAATCACATAGCATATGCACTGATGGAGGCAGTTTAATACCAACCGGGAAAATCTGCCAAGAGATTTCTAAGGCACTCATCCTCAGAACATGCCTTCTTTAAAGCTATTAATTCTAATTCTATTGCTATCGACCGAGCAATACAAGTTCTCTTGGATGATTTCCAAGATACTTCACCTCCGCCAAAAGATAATACATAACCACTCGTGGATTTGATTTCATCCGAATTAGAAATCCAATTAGCATCACTACAACCTTCTAAAATTAACGGAGTGCTATTTAATTTGATTCCGTAATCCATTGTACCTTTTAAGTATTTGGCAATTCTTTCGATGGACCTTGCTAGGACTTTGAGTATAACTACTAAGTCTGCCTACGGCATAATCAATGTCAGGCCTTGTTGAATTCATCAAATACATAAGGCTTTCAATAAGTTGGGCAAATTCAGTTTGTGAGACACTATTTTCTTTATTCTTCTTAAGATGGATATTTGCATCATACGGTGTTGATACCGGTTTACAATCAAAGTACCCAAACTTTCTCAAGAATTTTTCTACATAGTGCCCATGAGATAATATGAGACCGTTGCTAGTTTTACTTATTTTCAACCCCAAAATAACAGTAGCTCTTCGCTATCCTTTATATCAAATTTAGAGGCTAAATTGGTCTCATCTACAACAGCAAGACTGAGCATATCGTCGACGTATAATAACATAAGTACTAGAATCAATAGATTTATAGTATACGCATCTATCTACCTCATTGATTTGATATCCGTTATCAACTTTTCATACAATTGTTTAGGTGCTTGTTTTAAGCCATACAATGATCTGACTAGTTTGCAGACTTTGGTTTTCACAACACGACCTTCTGGTTGATTCCTATAAATTTTTTCTTCTAGTTCACCATTTGAAAATGTTGTTTCAACATCCATTTGATGGATAATAAGATTTTGAGCATCTGTGGCAATAAAAACTCTTATAGAGATAATTCTAGTTACTGGTGCATAAGTGTCAAAGTAATCAACATCTTTCTTTTGGGTATAACCCTTTGCGACTAATCTTGCTGCTTTATACTTATCGATAGATCCATCTGGTTTTAATTTCCTTTTGAAAATCCACTTGCATCCAATAGTTTTCGCACCTTGGGGCAAGTCAACCCATTCCCAAGTGTGAGTTGCTAAAATGGAGTCTAATTTACTTTGAATTGCCTCCTTCCATAATGGAGAATTACGGGATGTTACAGCCTCTCGAAATGTCTGTGGATCATCGTTAATAATAGAAGTATAAAAATCATCACCAAAGCTGATAGATTCTCTTGTTCTCTTGCTTTTTCTTACTTTAATTTCAGAACTTTCAAGAGGTACAATAATTTGCTGGGATGTAGTTAATATAGACCTTTCAACACTTACTTTCATAGAAAATGTATTCTCAAAGAATTCTGCATTCTTGGTTTCAAGTATGGTGTTGGCTTCAACCAAATTATTTGCTCTTTTGAATCTGTATACGGCACTATTTTCCGCATAACCAATGAACATGTATTGTTTTAGGGCTTAATTTTTTCTTTTTAGGTTCAGGTAAAGGAACCTTTGCAAGACACCCCACATTTTGAAAATTTAAGGTTAGGTAAATAAATCTTCCATAATTCATAAGGTGTCTTACATGTTTTCTTATAGGGTATCCTATTATGTATAATACATGCGGATAAGATAGCTTCTCCCCACAAGTTTGGGCTTGCACCAGCATTAGCAAGCATCGCATTCATCATTTCTTTGAGTGTTCTATTTTTCCTCTCGGCAACGCCATTGGATTCAGGTGAGTGTGATAGTCTCATGAATGATTCCATGTTGCTCATAAAAATCATTAAACGAATTTGATTCATATTCGCCACCCCGGTCAGAACGAAGTCTTTTAATCTTCTTGTTTAACTGATTTTCAACTTCTGCCTTATACTTGTTTAAGATCACCTAAGTCAGTATGAATTAGACTAAGCAATTCGGATTCTCGTCTTACAACAGGCTTGCATGTTTTCTTTATTGATTTGGTTTCAACACAAACACCACATTTATCATTGTTAAATGTGCTAATATTAGGTAATAGCCCACATGTTTTCATCTTCTTGATGTAAGAGTAACTTAGGTGACCTAGTCTGCCACGCCATAATTCGATTGAGTCAACCAAATAAGCAACAGGGGAAGGATTTTTATTCAAGACAACATTCATTACATTTAGGATATATAACCCTTGGCTGGTTATCTTTTCCTACAAAAGCTCCGATTTTCGTAAGTACAAACCGATCAGACTCGAATGTGGATTTAATCCCTAACCTTCCTAACAAGGATACTGATACTAAGTTACATTTGATTTCAGGAACACGAAGTACATTATTCGATTAGTATCTTTTTGGACGTCAGTTTGAGAAGAACTTCTCCTTTTCCTATTTACAGGAGAAGGTCTTGATTCACCCATGTAACCATGTTCTTCTCCTTCCTTGACTGATACGTAATTTGAGGATGAGTTTTTGTCGCCGCAAATATGACGGGTAACACCGGAATCAACCACCCATTCCTTGGCAGTAACTATGTTTATTTGTGAAACCACGGCGGCAACAACTTCTCCTTCAACTAAATTGACTTTGAGAGATTTGTAATCATCCTTTTTGGGTTTCTTGCATGTGGCAGCATAATGCCCAGGTTTTCCACAATTGTAACAATTACTGTTTTTCTTGAAATAGGGATGTCGGCCTTTTAATTTGTTGTCCGAATTGTCTTTCCTCTTCTTGGCTTTATCTTCTGATTTGTTAGAAGATCCTTCCACCAAGTTTGCTTTGGAATTGAGACCCTTAGCCATTACAAACTTATCTAGAAGCCTATTTTTTTCTTCAATCCGGATGTGCACAATAACATCCTCAAGTTTCATCTTCTTCCTTTTATGTTTCATGGAGTTCTTATAATCTGTCAATGAGTCAGGAAGTTTTCAACTAAACATCCAACCACAAATGGTTCAGGAAGTTCTATGCCTTTGTTTTTCAGATCACTAATCAAAATATGAAATTCATGTATATGTAGTGTGACATCTTTGTCATCAGACATCAGAAAATGTAGGAAATTACTAATAGCATATTTTTGAGTTCCAGCATCCTCAATGATATACTTTTGGTTCAGAATTTCCAATATTTCATGTGCATTTGGAAAGGAACAATACACATCAGATAAGTCATTAGACAAAGCGCTAAGTATAGTATGACGACATACCTTGTTGCTTTAGTCCAGGCATCAACAGTTACTTCATAATTTTCAGAAACCTTCACTTGGTTTGGGTTGCGTCAAATATTACACCAAAATTTCGCACGTCCAATAAATTAAAGATTTTTTCTTTCCACCGCTTAAAAAACAATCCATTAAAGGATTAAATCTTCGAAACATCAGGAAGAGAACGAAAACTAGCAGCCATATATATTTATTCTTAAGATTGTTAGAAATTTACTGAAATGGATGCTACCATATACTAACAAGAACAGATCGCGGTGTGAAGATATCACTATCCTTAAGAATAGATTTCGCCCCTCAAGGTGCAAACGGTTTAATGCGTCTATTCCCCAGGATTTAACGATCACAATCCGGTAAGAGTGCACTCTCAAATACAGGGTTCTAATGAACAAAATGAAATAAGTTTATAGCAAAGTACAAGAGAGAAAGATAAGTTATGAGAATAAAAGACAGATTTTGTATATGTCTGACAAGTGGAAAACCTCTATGTATATATAGAGTTTGAACAGATGTTTGTTACAGCTGCGTCTCTTAGTTTGAAACCCAAATATGTATCTGTTCACTTAAATGTTAACCAATCAACACTCTCTTCGCCAAATGGTGCCATTTGTCCCTAACCATTCTCTATGTAATCAATCCATTCAAACACCTGTTGGCATCATAACTACTTGAAAGTAGTTATTCGTAACCAGCTGTATTGTATTTTGAAATACATCAGCATAACACCAACAGGAGCACTTGCTTGCGAGCATAACTGTCATTCTCCTATGGAAACTAAAACTAAAGCTATCTCTCTGGCCATCGATCTTGCTGAGAAAATAAGTTGGTAGGACATTATCATTGAGAATGATGCTGAAAGTGTGGTTAAAGTGTTTAACAATGAAAAAAAATAAAAAATTCCCTTGAAGGGTCAGAGCTATGAAAAAAGTGAGCTATCAAATGTGTTTTTTTTAGATGCGTCTCTTCAACAGAGTCCGGTTCTAATTTACTAATAAATATGTGATCGGTTTGATAAAAATGGTAAAAATAATTTGTTCATTAAGATTCGTAAAGATTCGTTTTAGACCTAAATTTTAATACTAAAATAGCAAACTCAATTGAAAAAGATGATATCAAGTTTTAAAGAATACTGAGACTAAAGATTTCATCATTTATTAATTTTTAAGTGATTTAATTTAAAAATTGTGCAACTCATACATTTAAACTGATTCTGATATATTGCCTAGATAAGTAACTGTAAATAGAAAGCATGGAACATCAAGAGCCCTAGACTAAGCATGAAACCATCAAAAGAAATCATAATTATTCAATAAAAATCATTCAATTCAATTTTAATTTAATGCAAAAAATTATAAAAGAATTAATCACAATTAATTAAATAGAAATATACCATTTTATTATTGAAAAAATGGCTTCCGTCGTTGCCTCAGCAATGGGGTTTAGCTCCTTATGTTAAACACTCTCTCAAAATAATTTTGCATAGCTCACAAGGGTTTACAAGAAGAAAAGAAAAGGACAAAAAAAAAGCACAAAACACTTAATATGGATATAAGTGTCGTAATCAGAGTGTTTTGTGTTGCTGAAAAGATAAAGAAAATAAACAGACGTAAACGACTGGTCTGTGGTGCAATAAAGCCTAAAGAATACGCAACAGATTCAGCGATTGTTCTTAAGTGCCTTATAGTGTTCTTCTTCTTCTTCACGAGCAGAATTTTTCCTCCCTGAATTTTTCTCTCAACTCTGCCTGATGATTTTTCTTCGATCTGTTTTCTATTTATAGGTTTAGTAAAACCTAACTAACTTTCCTTAATTGATAAGGAATAAAATCCCAATCCAAAACCAACTCGAAATCATGTTTTATCCAAATCAGGTCATGATTTTGTTTCCAGTAGTAGCATCAATTCTCTAGCTATTTCCTTGGCATGAAACACTCAATATTTGACGTGTTTATACTTTTTTTGATTGCTTTTTATTGTTGTTAACTCGAACATCTTTTTAAATTCCACAAAAATAAGATCCAAATAAATCAGATAACTTTCATGCGTAAGAGAAAATTTTCCCACCATTTTCAGTTTTGAACCAAAGAGAAAGGGTGCCCTAAATCCAACAACTGGATTTTTTTAGTAATTTCTTTGGATGCCTTTATCACTTTTTGAACCATTTTTCTCACATAAGTCTATTTCCCAAAAACACGAACAAATACATAAAATAACATAATAAGTACAAAATTGAGTACTAACTGTATAGAGAATTGAGAACAAATAAGACACAAAAATGTGTCTATCAATTTGCAAATGCAGTTCACACTCTTTAGCAAGTTTTTCTTTTAAAAACCATGTTTATGACAGAGGGTGGTTATCTTCTATGGCTTGTCAGTGGGTACCCATTACCCGAAATCGGGTGAATTGGGTCTGGATTCGGGTCCTACAATTGGACCCATTAGACATTTAGATCCCAACAGGTATACCTGATTTAGACCCGAAATCTTATCAGGTCCAATTGGGTATACCCGACGGGTACCCGTGGGTATCGGGTATCCGTTTATTTTATTTTTATTAATTTCTTTATCAAAATTGAAAGGATTTTTCTAGGTTTGACTTTGATTATTTTCTCATTTTCCATTTTCTCTTATATTTAGTCTTTACTTAGAACATTAATAAATAAATAAAAAATATACATGTAAAAACATAATTTGGATTCAAGTGAAAAAGAAGAAGATATCAAAATTTTAAGGAAAAAATTGATCGTTTTTCAGTAACCAACGTGTATCTTGAACTGATACCTAGATTTTTTAACGGGTCCGGTTCTTGGTCCATAAATTTAGGATCCGGAACCGTTAAAAACCTGACCTGACTTTTATAACTAGGGTCCGGGTCTAGTGGTACCCGGGAGGACCAGGATCTGTTGATAGCCCTTTCTATTCCTCCTTGTATTACATCTCTTTGTGATGTAGAGAGGGTTTTCAAATTTAGTTCTTTGTTTTTGGTTTGTTTTCCACAAAAAGAAAATGAAGAAGAAAAAGGTATCCCAATATCAAGGTTTTCATTTTTCCCATCGTTTAAGGATGTAACTTTTACCCTCCACAACGTTCATCTACAATGTGCCTCTTCCAGAGGAAAATCTTTCTCATCGTTTAAGGATGTAACTTTTACCCTCCACAACGTTCATCTACAATGTGCCTCTTCCAGAGAAAAATCGAAAAAGATATGAAAATAAAAAAATGGTCTAAAAAGCATAAAAATCAACGTGAAAAACATGAAAATTAATTTTAGAATAAAATATTATTTAGAATAAAAAACATAAAAATCAATTTAAAAAAAAACGATTATAATATATATGAAACAGTTATAACGGATCTAAATAACTATATTTTTTTTATTTATTAATATTACTTAGATATAAATATCAATAATCCTTTAAGGATAAGCTATATAGACATGAAGATTTTAATGACTGTTTTTTTTTTTCGAAAATGATCATTTTTCAAACCTTAATTTGGATACGTGTAATCTAAATATCACTTTTGACCTTCTTACCTCAACGTGAGTAGAAAAAAGGTTAACATATATGCTGGTCAAAACGCGCCTTCGCTTTGTATACAGGATAACAACATTTGAACATCTACTACTGCAGTAGATGGCAACAATCCAAAATAAAATAAAAATTATACCAAAGATTCCTCTATTCTAATAATATAATAATTCGAGAGATGATATCTGTTCTTATTCTTCGACAGTTCTACATCAATAGTCCTACCAACCTAATCAGAAATAGTTGCTGATAAATTATGTATACCCCACGTCCCCACCACCATTATTCTCATTAATGCGAAGTTGAAAACCATTTCCAAACATAACGACAAAGCTGGTTTATATTTTCTTTCTGCATTCTGTTGTTTTGGGTTTGGTACAGGATGGGTCGTAAGCTCATGACTTATGTCCGAGACACTGCACTTTGGCATGTCTTTCCTACTTCTTACCAGAATGAGAGGGCGTTTCAACTTTTAAATACATCATTTAGTAGGCCTGTCAGTCGATAGCTCAAGATCCGTTGTCTGCCCGATTCCACACCGAAGTTTACCGTATTATCCGAAGTTATTGGAATGGATACTAATATTTTATTGGACAATTGTTTTTTTTATGGAATGAATAGGGAATAGTTTGTATCCAAAGATTCCGAACAAATAATTGCTTGTAATGCTTCAAAAAAAAAATTACTAGTTCCAGTAAGACAAGGGTCATATTATAATTTCACATATATTATGATAAGTAACCCTAAATTTTAATAACAAATAGCTTGAAAGGATAACTATCAAGTTAGATGGCAAATTTATTTGATCTTTCAGTTTTTCCGTTGATAATTTTTCATAATTTTCAAGTTAAATCTTCACTTTAATTTGTTGTTTATGTCTTGTTATTGGTTGACTTGCTAATATTTTAAATATAAGTACAACTAGTAGGTATATTAGACTTGCTGTAAACATAAAAATGAGATGATGACTAATTTAAATAAAATAAAAATTTGGTAACAAAAAATGGATTAAAAGGTAATAATCAAGTGTTTATATGGTTTATGTCCTCCAGTAATTGAACAGTTATATTACTAGGAGGGAAACGTTCCACATTCAGTTATATTACTAGGAGGGAAACGTTCCACATTCCGCTTATTCTTTCGACTCTTGCTAATTTAGATACAATACCAAAAGTTAAAATTTTGAAAAATAAATTTGATGTCTTTCACCCTACTATAAAGTCTCCAATCAATGTTAAAGGCTTTTAATTTAATTTTTTTTTGTTGGTTATGTAAACTATAGAATAATAGAACGGATAACTATAGGATATTATCCGATATCCGTTAATATTAGTGAAACGGATGGTATCCATTAATATTAGTAAAACAAATATAAAACTTTTTTTTTTTGACATTTGTTGGAATGTAATGGATAATGGGTATCTGGTAAAAATTATTGGAATGGATAAACAACGGTCAATATCCATTCCAATAAATATTGTTGACATGCCTACTCTTTAGGGTAACTATTCGACTACAAGAAGTAAAAGCATAGAAATTAGGTTAACAATAAAATTTAAAAATTATTTATAAAAGCAAAAAAATACTCCCTTTATTTCTAGAAAAGTGTTACTATCACTTTTTCATTTTAACCTAAAAATAGACCAAGTTGAAAATTTGATAGTAATACTTTTCTAGAAACGAAATGAGTATTTTTTATGAAGCAATTTTTTTATGTTTTTACCTTTGGGATTGATTTATATTTCTGATGTCCAAAGTGCCAACATCCTTGAAGAGGAGATATTACCTCAGTCAATAGTACTAGTTTGAACCCAGATACTTGATCCTGGATTAGATTGGCAGATGATTCATACTACGCTATGTTAGTTTGGACTTGTTCGCCCATTGCTTCATTTCAATGTGTTTTTTATCTTTATCACGTCAATTTTTGGTGGATGGGACAGACTTTAAATCAAAGGGAAAAAATTACCAACGAGGTGGCATTTAAGTTACTAAACAAATTTAGATCGTGCGATGGATATTGGATTACGATAGCAAATCGTGGGCTACTAAGGAAAATTCGGGTTCCGGTGGGAAATAAGTTGAAGTTTTTTGGGCATTGGCCATGGCCCATGAGATAAATTTTATGTTGTAATTCTAATTTTGGATCAGCAAGCAAAATTTGGATTCCGAGAAGAGTTTAGATTATGAGATAGAATTTTTGTAGATGACAAATAGGGTTACAAACGCAAATTTTGAATGATAGTGCAGATTATTGGGCAAATGTTGGTCACGTGGCACCTTTGGGCCATGAAACAGATATTGTTTCCTTTAAATAATTTTGGCCTATGGAGTATACTGTGTGGGTCTTATGATAGATTTTAGGTCACGGTTGGCTGTAACAATTCGGGTTCCATGATGTAATAACAGATATTGATTTAATGTACAAACTTTGGATGACAAGGCCAGTTTTGGAAAACAAGACAATGGTTGGTTTACAAAACAATTTTTTTCCAATAAGATGGATATTTTTAACTACTAGAGAGTTCTCGTATAAAATGAATGAGTTTCACCAAAATATATTAAATTAGACCTTGTTATGGATAGGGGAAATAATCTCCTTCATCTAAAGTCTTTCAAACACTCTTTTAATCGAAAAAATGATCGTTAGTAATGATCGTTAGGCTTCACTAGATGGGTAAACTTCAGACGTATATGCCAAACGGTGGATTTTTTCCCGTCCAGGAATTCCATAGGTGAATTTTCCCCGTTTGGACAAAAGTTTCATCCAACAGCTACAGTATGATGATTTGGACAATGGAAAATAGACTTGAAAACCAGACGGAGTAATTTCACGTATCTAACAATTTTTTTGTTAAAAAAATAAATTAGGGGATTTTGATAAAGTACCCCTGTTTTGAGATATACTAGATGAAAGTATCCTCATTTTTTAAAAAATTTCTAAAGTACCCTTTCTTGACCGTTTTTTTCTTCCAAATAACGGTTTCCTTCCATTTAAGTGCCAGGTGGCAGTTATCTCACCTATTGAAAGTCTTATTTACCCCTGAATCACATCTCCTTGATGGGGAGGATAAATGATTCGATGATCCTGAAAGCGGTGGAACGATCCTGAACCGGCCAGACGAACCTGAAAACGTGTAACAATCCTGAACCGGGTTCGACGAACCTGAAAAGTATTGTAGAATGTCGATTCTCCACCAACCGAAAATCCCAAGATACTTGGAAATGATGAACCCTTTTGGGTAATAATGTCATGAACATGAAAAAGGTGAACCAATCTTGAACCGGGCTCGACGAACCTGATGATATATGAGAACAAAGTGGCTACAAATAAAGGATAAATAGGTAAACATTAAAAAAGTAAACACAAGTTGACTAACCTAGATGGAAAAGCTAACTGCGAGGGTACTTTAGAAAAGTTTTAAAAATCGGGGATAATATTTTAATGGAAGTCAATAAAAACGGGGCACTTTATCAAAATTCTCAAATAAATTTGAAAGCTAGACGGTGGAACTTCACACGTCTAGCCTCTTTATCCCACTGTCCTATGGTGCAAAAGTCACTCTTTTGCCTAGTCACGCATTCGTTTTAAAAGAGATGGAGTGCTTGAATAGCGGTTGCTCTAAGGAAGTTTCAGTTACAGTACATGGAGTTTTAGGGTCACATGGATTTATTTATTTTTTAAAAAATTTAGTGGTGGACCTAGGATATTTCCTCGTGGGGGATAACTTATAAAATTAAAAAGTAAATATATCATGATTTGGGTATATGGTCCCCCAATTTTTTCACATTTAACATATATCGATTAATGAGTTCATTTATCTGAGAACTGACTAACATACAAAGAAAAAACTAGAGAAGTGATGGGTCAAAGGATTATGAAACTTGATATACTATCTACTAAATGATTCTAGTTAGTAGAGTCAGTTAAATTCCTTAGGTAGTAAATGAGAGAGGCGGGTGGGGATACCTGACCTCATTTACAACTATATACATTCAAAATAGTACTTACACTAGTATTTTTTAGGTCGCGATGTAGATCTTGATTCAACAAACAAATTTGGGTAATGGCTATACTTTAGGTCATGATTCGTTGAAGTATTTCTTCTCTCTTTCTCTCTCATAAGGAAAATAAAATAAAAAACCTTAGCTAGCCGTTATCGTTTTTTCTTCCCGGGTCTAGTCTTCGATCAGATTTGAGCAGAGATTTCCTTATGTATCGTAATATATTTTTTAAATGGCTCTTCACCGTAGTCCTACTTTGTAGGATAATCGAATTTATATATTTGGAGTTTTGGGGGATATCTTCTTTTTGTTCAATAATCTGTATGTTTATCAATATATGAATCAAAATAATCAGTTTGTGGTGCTGCAACTGAATTTTTGTTATCTAATTTTTGCATCAATGTTAATACCAAATGGATTTGGATTTTATAGGTAGATCGGCTTATCGATTTCTGATAAAAATTGAGATTTATTGGTGTTTTAGGGTGAAAAAAAATGTACTTTCAAGTAGGTTCGAGAGATTAAGCTCGAACAGGACGAGCTTAAACCAAGAAATGGCCATTTGTGTCCCACTTCGATTACAAATGTGGACAAGATTGGGTACGTCTTAGGAGAGGGAAGTAAAGAAGGTTGAGAAATACAGTATCATAAGTAGTGTGTGAAGAAGAAAGGATTATCTCTGAGATGAATCGCCAATTTTGTATATCTTAGTTTCTTCTGTCTTGTGTTCTTGTTTCGAATAGATGAAAACCATTTATTTATAGTTCAAAGGAGACACACTGATTTCTCGTAAGTGGTGGAAGTTACAGAAGAAGAGGAGGAATAACGATTGTGGAGGTTGTAGTGGAGTCATGTCTGAAAAGCAAGGAAGACTTGTATGACCACTACTCCTCATTCTCTCAATTGTCTTGTAATTATACCACTACTTGTTACCTTCTTGTTCGTGGATGTGTTGCCACAACGCACGATTGTCGTAGAACGCCAGACCATACCCTAATGAGAATCCCCCCATGTGTTGTATTTGTTATCACGTGGAAATAGTGTAGTTGTAGACTACCACTTTGTTTTGATTAGATCAAGTCAAGTCAAGTCAACGAATTGCTAAGTAAGAGAGGCAAGTTGCACAACTCACTGAATTAGTTCATACTGATCAGTGTCGAGTCTGGTAAGTTATAGTAGTCATATACTAACTTTAACATAGCATGGTATAATTTTACTAGCCAAATATTAGCTTAGGAGTGACTTGGCATAAGTTTGAAAGACATTTGAGGCCAAAATTATAAAGAGATTCTTAAGCAAGATGGCTTATCATATGATCATGTGAGATTAGTGTTGACATTAGGCCAGTATTGAAAGAATAATGCATTTCTAAGAGGAGCATCTAGCAAAGCTAGCACTAGCTTCTTAGCGCAAATGGTAATGTGCTAGCTCTTTTAAGCATAAAAGCTAATGTGCTAGTGTTTTGAGAGCGAGGATAATGTGCTAGATTCTAGCAAGGAATATATATTATGTTATGGATAGGAAGCTAGTGTCAAGGACGTTTGAAGTTAGCGTTTCTCAAAGAAGCCGACTAGGTCAAAGAAACTAGCTAAGTCAATGATAATTAGCACCAATGTGCTTGTGGCCAAGAGCGCTTGCGCTAAGTCACTTGGTCAAGGACGTGCTAGGCATGAGCGATATGGCTAGGACGCACTAGGCTAAGGATGTTCTATCCATGGATGATGTTAAGGCCGCAGATGTTTAACCAATGGACGCCTTTGTTAAGGACGCACTAGCCAAGGGCGCGCCAAAGTCATGGACGCACTAGGCAAGAACGTGCTAGCCAAGGACGCGCTAGGCATGGAAGCGCTATCCAAGGACGTGCTAGCCATGGATGCACTAGCCACGGACGCGCTAGGACAAAGCGTTTGTAGTTGAGATGCGATAGCTAAGGGAGTTAGCACCTTCAGTGCTAGGGAAATAAATTAGTGCTAGGGGAAGAAATTAGTGCCAAAGTGGTACTAAGCCAAGTGGCTAGTGCTAGCTTGGCGTTAATGGGAGAAAAGGATAGGGTTAGCCTAGCTTAGAGGAATAATGCATTTTTTAAGGCATTGCTCCTTACTTGTGGCACGTCCAAGAGGAGTGGCGCATAATTCGTGGCTTATCTTTGAGCAAAGTGCTAAAGTAGCATATTTGAGCTCAGAAGAGCAACTTGAGAAGCGTTCGTTGCAAACGAAACGTTAAGATAGAGTGTATTTTGGGTTTTAAGGATTAGTTATTCCTAAATTTGATAGATGTTACAGCAACATCTATGCGCACTCGAGGTAAGTTCAAGGAATTTAGATGCGGAATTTATAAAACTTGAAACTAGTTCGATATGGCATAAATATAGTGAGTATTGAGGAGGTTGCAAGGCCTGTTTATGTTTGTAGAGAATCTATATTCTTAATTCGCTTGCGGAATATAAGTAGACATACAATATTACGTGTTTTGTTATGGATCTAGGAACATGCGCATAAACATTCGCATATCCTTTTATAGTCCTGCTGCTTGGCAGAGAGAAATTTTACAATTCTATCCCATGTCAGAAACTCACCATCAACAACTGGAAACTACGTTTGTCTCTCAATCCATACAGATTACTCCATTGGGTAAAGCTCCCAAGATTATTTAATCTTCCATTTTCAATCATGCTCCTTATCGATAGTATTCGTTCTCTATCCGTACCAATAACTATAAAGTATCCCTACTCGGTATAGTACTTCGTTATTCCTCCACATGTCAACACATATTGCAATTGTTAATATCTGAATTCTTTTCCACCAAATATATTAGTGCTTACCGCTAAGATATTGAACTTGAAGAAATCATTAATATCTGCTAGACGAGTTATTCATAGGCAATACCTCGCACGATCGTGGCATATTCAACCTAGGAGTTGTTTTACTTATGACTTCATTCACGATTTGCACCACTAGTGATCACAAATTACTTGTCATTGTTAGAGCTCCTGATAAAATTACTTAGATCCCTAACTAGCTGTAGAAAAGCTTCCAAGCTTATTTAAATTGGAACTTAAACACTCAAGAGAACCAATCATATTATATGAAAACAATCATGTAATTATTATACACTCTAAAACATGAATGATAAAAAAAGATCTTGTATATTAATAATAATCATCCATATTGATTCATATGTTTAGGACTTCCAACAACATCTCTAACCAATACAAGAAAGTAGCATACTCATAAGTTTACTAAAACCCATGGAAAATATATGAAAGAAGAAGAATGGCTTCCCCCTAAATGGAAAACCCTAAATTTAAGATGTATAAGATGTGATATGAGAGGTAGAAGATGATCCCAAGGGGACAATGTGTCCTGTTTGAGCCTTAGATATCTTATTTATAGACTTTAATGCTTGGCCCTCAAGTATCCTTTCTTTTTAAGGGTTGGAATCTTTCTAGAACCATGTTTCCTCAATTTAATTGGAAGTCAAAATACATCAAAAAGCATTAAAGAGGTTTACCAAAGTCGGCATGGTTATTTCCCATGAATCATGCCGACTTTATGACCAAAATAGCTCAGAAACTCTGTCTCAAAAGTTGCTACGGTCGGCATGGTCGATATTCGATGAATCGTGCCGACTTTAGGGACTTAAAGACCAAAATTATCTCCCTCAAAAAATGTTACGGTCTACATGGTTCCTACTGTGGCGATTTTTACATTGTAAATCACTTTTTCTTGCTTCGGGTGTTTTGTCCATAACTTTTTCGTCTGAATTCGGAATGACCTTTTACGGTTGAATTATCTTTTCGTTAGATACAAAATGATAATATGAACTTCTTTCTTTGAGTATTTTTCACTTGGTCTTTGATTCTTTTTCACATGTAACACTTCACTTTCTTAACAATTAAGATCTATTTCAACTTTTTTTGGTTGATTCGTCCTAACAAAGACTACGAAATAGAATACAAACGTAATAAAAAATTTTATGCCAGATTTATAGCAAATATAAGCATGAATTTGACTTTATGAATATATAAATTATGCACTTATCAAAGTTGATTTTGGGTTTATTGGCTCACGGTTGAGTATATATCTTTTATTGCTAAGGAGTTGATTATGGGTCTAAGTGAATCTGTGAAAGGAGGATTTCGAATCCATTTATGGTGTTGTTTGTAATTTTATCCACCAAAAATACCATCATATTCGTCTACTATGATTTCTAATTTCGTACTTGTTTGAGAGCATAAGAACGATTACTATAATCAGGGGAAGAGCAAGCCCGGGACAAGGGTAAAAAGTTTGTTTACCCTTATGGGCTGGTTCCGCAACCAATTTTATTTTGATAATATGGATTCCAAAGTCTATTTTATTGCCATCGCCTGCCCTAAATTTTCTTTTACCTCCCCATAGTTAAATTCCTAGCTTAACCCCTAACTATAATACATATATCTCACTTTATTTTGGTATATAAGCATAGGAACACAAGTATTATGGTAGAAAAATGAAAAAAATAATGGCGGTTCCCTACCCTTTTTTACGCCAAAAAATGAATAGTTGCTAATGGGAGATACCGGTTTACTAGGGGTTTTCATATGGCCAGTTTGTTTCATATAGATTTGGGTATCCGCACGGTAAACCAAACCAGTGCACCAAGTAGAAGTGTTGTAAAAATTTAAATCCTATTATTGTGTTTGTAACCATTTGGGTTTAGGGGATGCTTAGAGCATTTCCAATGGTAGATAGATATGTATCCTATGTGGAGACCTAAAAATAAGGAATTTTATCAATATAGAGTGTAAGTAAAATTTTATTTTGATGAGTATCCCATTGGTAGTTGTACCAAATATTGGTTTTAATACAATTGTCATTTAATGGTATGACAAATCTATAATAAAGTAAAGTTAACATTCAATCAGAAAAATGGATGACGTGGTTATGGATGAGAGTATCTATTAGATACTCTCATCCATATTTTTATTGTCAACTAATCCTAATTTTTCTTTATCCAACTATGGTAGGAGAGAATGTTTTTGGTTAGAGTACCTAAAATCTTATATGGCATGAAATTTTTTAGAAACTCAAACTCCATTGGAGGTGCTTTTAGGATTCTAACATCTTAAATGTGGATAGGGGAACCTAATCTATAGTCAAAGTCAAAAATACCCTTCCTTCATAAATAAACCTAAATCTAACAACTATTCGTTAAAAAGAAGAAAAAAAACAACTAAATTTAGTACTCTTCTAATTTTCTTCTCCTTCATAATTCATGATTGAAAAAAAAAGAAAAAAAATCAATTTCAGTTTCAAGAACTACTTATGGCTAGGAACAACTGAATTTCTACCCGTAAACACTCCGTATGATTATGAGTTCGTCTGTTCTCAACCTTAAGTAATTCATCTACGACAAGGAATTTAACATTTCCCAGCAGTAGGATAGTAATTTTCTGTTGTTTACGACTGGAAAATGATAAATTTTTATACCGAGTGCAGTCCTATTACGGCTAGGAATTGATGAATTCCTAAACTAAGTAGTTCATACGGAGTACAGACCTATTATAATTAGAAATTGATAAACTCCTAACAGTTGATGAATGCTAGGAAATAATCAATTTCCAATCGTAATTTATTATTTACGGTTAAGAAATGATTAATTTCTAACCGTATCTGACTTTGAAAATAAAATAGTAAGATGTCATCTTCGATGATTTTAAAAGTTAAATTTTTTTTTTTAAAACCCAAATCATTAATCTTAATTAGTTTAGACGATCAACTTTATTATTATTATTATTAATTGATAGATGATATTTTAACTATAGATAAAATTACTAGGACACAAAATATTTGGATCGTGTATTTGATGATCTTATTTTGTTATTGTATAAGTCCTTAAAAAACAAAATGCCACGGCCCTAATGATAGGCTTTAAAAATTTACTCTCCAATTTAGGGCTTTAAAGAAAATCCTCCCCCAATGTACTTGCTCTAACTGTTCACTTCTAAATGAAACAAGTGTCTGCTCATATACTACAGTCTGCATCAACTCCCGATGTAGCTCTTATCTGCTTCTGATCTATTTAATAATTAATTGGTAAACGTGTTCACAAGGTGTACCACATATTTTCACATGTCATCAGGTCCACATAGTTTAATGGTGACTTATGAAAAAGCCTATCTCCACAAACCATCACATGTCATTAACCCAACCCTAACATAGTTGGGGCTAGCGCTGGACCTGGAATATTACACGATCTTTTTATATACTTCATCTGTTTTTGAAAAAAACTTACTGTCACTTTTTCAATTTCACCTATTTTTAGACTAAAATAAAAAAATCATAATAATATTTTCCAAAAGCGGAGATAGTATTAAATTAGACTAGAGGGTGCGACAAAAGAAAAAAAAAAAAAACTTAGCACAATGTAGTATGAGATTTAAAGCCCCTCCATGTGGCAGCTCCTTTCCTAACGTGCACTCCCAAAACGGGTCACTAGTTCAACCGATAAGCTTGGTTACCTCTTTGTACGACTCCCAAATCCACAATTGAGATTCTGGTGAGCCAACGGTGAATATGATTATTTTCACTGGGAAGGTAATTAACGTAAGCACCAACGAAAGATAGCTACCGAACCGGTAATGATGGTTTGTAATTTAAAATGCATTTGGAAGTAGAAATATAGCATGGATTAAAATATTGTGAGCCACTCTGTATTGTGTTTAATTGCAAATTATGGAACGACTGGATATCACGCTCCACACTCTTTTATTACAGTCATCTTACACTTGCCCATTGAAATTCCAAGAATTCTTCCATGGGGGTAGGAATTCTTTTACAACATGATTTCAAATTAACGGTGAAAATCATGTAAATTACTACCAAACAGCAAAAAAAGAACAATTTTGTTTCCACCCTAACGAAAGAGAGTTCCTACCGCCTTGAGATGTTACCGGAAAACACATAAACCTAACTTCGATACTAAGTGGCATCAATGTAGTCGATTTTGAATTTTGGTGTGTATCGATCGAGAACGATACACTGATATACTGTTGTATCGAGGATATTTCGGTTCCTAATATCGACGAAATATCGATTCACACATTATATACCTATAATTTTATAAGAAAAATACTAGTTCACGTTTATAACTATAAATAAATTTTAACACATTATATCAAACTTTTTTTCACAAAGTTTAGAAATAAAAACAAGTACTCATCCAAAATATATAGATCCATACAAAGTTCAAACTGGAAACACAAGAAAAACAAGAACAACTTTACCGTCTAAAATGCTAATTAAACAAGGATATTACAATTTTAATCAAGATCATTAGATTCATTATAGATATCATCACATGTATAAAGAGCTAAACAATTTTGATAAGTACATTTGTAGTAACTACGAGGATATTCGCTGCCCTTCACTTGCTTCTGCCCATATTTCCTCCAATTGTAACCATCATCGGCAGGTTTATCAACAACAAGTTGAGTAGGTTGAGAACTGTAATCTGATTGAGAAACCTCCGACGATTCAACTGCGTTGCTTTT
>JAJJMC010009272.1:2017536-2065871 GCA_023531435.1 Papaver californicum | reverse complement strand
GACGGTTCTGTTTAAACCTAGAATCTTTTTCAACATCTCCTCCTCCTCTGTCTGGTTCAACCAAATTCTCCATAAAAAATGAAGACTAAGAAAAAACTAGGTTTCATTTCTCTCCAAGAATCTAAAGCGTTGGATTAAAAAAAAAGTTCTCATCTAACGGACAAAAACATATATTAAAATTTTTGAAAATACCGGGTAAAATCGATTTTTATAAATTTCGTCCGATATTTTCGATAGAATATCGTTCCATCCGTAATCCATAATTCGTTTCGGTTTTACCTCCAAACCCAAAATTTCTGAAAATTTTTAACCGTTTTAGCCCAAATTAACTACAACACTACCGTGGCACTGACCCACGTGAAAAGAGTAATACAAATCAAAATTCATCAATCTAATCCGTAATAATTTCTTGATTATTTATCAAGTCATTGCTATGATTTCATCATCATTTTCTTTGTCCCGAATATTCGATCAAATAGAAAACCGGTATAACTCCATCAGTATAAATATATTGGTGGATAAGCAGTTACCACATCTCGCTATTTTCCTTTCATCTCACAACCAAGAAAAAAATGGGAATAGTAGAAGAAGCTCACAACGTTAGGGTTTTAGGGACAGGTCAAAAAACCATAGTTCTTGCTCATGGATTTGGAACAGATCAATCCGTTTGGAAACATCTTGTTCCTCATCTATTGAATGATTACCGTGTAATTTTATTTGATAACATGGGATCTGGTCCTACTAATCCTGATTACTTTGATTTTGATCGTTATACTACTCTTGAAGGTTATGCTTATGATCTTCTAGCTATTTTAGAAGAACTTCAAGTTCAATCTTGTATTTATGTTGGTCATTCTGTTTCTGGTATTATTGGTGTTCTGGCTTCAATCTCTCGTCCTGATCTCTTCTCTAAACTCGTTCTCCTCGCTGCTTCGCCTAGGTAAACTCTATAATCAAACGAATAAGAAATTTGCGGCAATTTTTGTTAGTGTTTCATGGTTTTTGATCTTTTATTATATAATGACTGATGATTTTTTTTTCTTTTTGCCGGTACTTGAATGATGTGGATTACTATGGAGGATTCGAACAAGATGAACTGGATCAATTATTTGATGCAATGAAATCGAATTACAAAGCATGGTGTTCAGGATTTGCACCATTAGCTGTAGGAGGAGATATGGATTCAATTGCAGTTCAAGAATTCAGCAGAACTTTATTTAATATGAGGCCTGATATAGCTCTAAGTGTAGCTGAAACTATTTTTCAAAGTGATTGCAGAGATGTATTAGGTCTTGTTAGTGTTCCTTGTCACATATTACAGAGTAGTAAAGACTTGGCTGTTCCTGTTGTTGTACCTGAATATCTGCACAGGAATATTACTAGTGATACGATTGTGGAAGTTATGCCATCCGATGGTCATCTTCCGCAATTAAGTTCACCGGATATTGTGATTCCGGTACTTCTACGACACATAAGTCATGATATTGTTGCTTGATTTTCCGTTACGTTCGGTTGATATTTAAACTGTCAAAATAATGTAATAAACTTGATTTGGTACATGTGTTGTTGTAGTTTGTGATTGTATTTTAGGGAAGTTCATACTTCACAAGGAGTTGTTAGAATGATTTGGCAATAGTTATCGTCTCTTACGATTGTTGCAGGAAGCCATTAAAACTCTGTAACAGCTCTGAGAGGCCACCTTGAAGTTGTTCCGAATGTGTGATGGTGCACGCCTGAACTCCATTGAGGCCATGTATATTAGTAATTTAGTATGTAGAAGATCCCTTAGAGGCCTGTATATTAGCAGAGAGACCCCTAGACTGGGTTCAGGTCCATGAATTAAGATTTTGATTCCAATTTTTATTATTTGATCGAAACAACATACTTTATTAAATAGTTGAAAGAGTTCCAAAAGTTAGTTTTCCAGTGGAAATCAGGTAGCTGATTTACCCAGCAATAGACCGACTACACTAGAACTAACATGCTTTGCACAAGCATCTGCCATCATATATACAGAGTTCTTAACATACTTGCATGCTGTTTTTATAAGTTTGTATAACTATTTTTATTTTTTTTAAAAGAAAATTCTTTATCAGGTTTGAAAATTGCATTCAATCTCATCAGCTTCTCCGTTGATATTTAATAATTTGAACTAAGAACACATGACACAGAAAGATCCCCAGTAATATTTTTTGAGAGAGCCCATTGCAAAGCCATAAGGAGAGGTGTAGATTCTGCACTAATTACTGATCTAGTTGGACAGATCCAGCATTGAGCTGCAAATAAGATTTTGTCCCTGCCAAGATGACTGCTGCACATCCTGCGATTTCAGAAGATTTAGGGATGGAAGGATCGACAAATATTATGCCAGTGAAGCAGATAATGAATGTTCATGTTTGGATTGAATGGTTCCTAAAGTTGTACTCGAAACATTTTTATGAATTTTAAGAGAGTGAGAGATTTCCTTGGGGACTAGATCGATTTGATTTTATAGTTTTCTTGGGAGTTTGTCTTTGATTTTCAAAATTTGCCTGACACCTTGCTTTTCAAATCTGCCACATAATAACATGTTTCAGCTGGATTATGTCAAAAAGGGAAACTAGAATCAGTTACACATCCTATCCTGTACAAACAGTTGTTGCGAAGCAGAATGTGTTGAAAACAATTCCAAATGAAAATTTTGAGCATTTGTTGAGGTTTATATGCCATAGCATTAGCCAAATCTTTTGCTGGGTTTGGTCACAGTGACTTGAAAATTGTAAAATTTGTCATACGTAGAGTTCAGTAAACTTCCTTATGTTGCCAAAGACCATAGTGTCTTGTGTCTTGACCTTCAGAAAAAAATAACTTTTATTTGCTTAATTTTTCTGGCGTTTTTGAGGATGATCAAAAACTAATTTGGGGTGACTAATAAAACAAAATAAGGTCATTTTGAAGTAATCTCAATACATCCCTTATTCATATATTTTCTATAATGGCTAATCTATCCTAGTTTAATTAGTGTTAATTTTGATTAATTAGTTAATTAAGTTGGTTTAAGTTAGTGTTAGATGATGAATTTGAGTTTTAGTTTTAGAATAGAAATAGAGAGTGTGTTAGAGAGGAAGAAGAAGAAGAAGTTTGGGGAAATCAGATTTTATCTAAATTCAATCACAAACATGGATGAGTATGAGGAAGAAGGTGAGATTGAACATGAAGAACATAATATTGAAGGTTCAAATACGTTTAGATATGACGATTTTGGTTATTTGTTGGATGATCCAAATTTTGGTGTGGAAGAAAACCTAAACAATGAATCACATCAAAATGAAGATAATAATGTATCAAACAATCAGGTATTGTGTTAAGAAGCTCAAAACCCAATTTGTATGCGTTTGTATGTGATCGGCAACAAAGAAAATTTATTTTTACATGCATTTAATGCCATGGACGTCCCATAATCGGTAGTTTATGGTACTCCATAAACTACCGATTATACTTCTGTTCCAAAATAATTGAACAATCGGTAGTATCACGAAGACTTACTACCGATTATACAAAATCCCCAAATTGATTTTTTTTTGAATTTCTTTTTGCATAATCGGTAGCTTAGGAATACTTATTGACTACCGATTATGTTAGTCGTCCCAAATTGATTTTTTTTTTTGAATTTTTGTTTGCATAATTGGTAGTTTAGGAGAACTTATTATCTACCGATTGTGTTAGTCGCCCCAAAACTGAATTTCTCCAAACCTACAAATTTTTTATTTTGCAAACTTTATAATCATTAGTTAATGGCATATAGTTACCTACCGATTGTATGGTGTAACACACTAAACCTCCGATTATATGTATATAATCGGTAGTGTAGGAATATATATTATCTACCGATTTTTGATAATCGGTAGCACAGGGATATTATTAACTACCGACTGTTGGTAATCGGTAGTAAGTGAACATAATTAACTACCGATTATCATTGTCTAACTCATTGCTATTTTACGTAGCTTATTGAATGGGTTAATCCTGTTTCATACGAGGGTCCTGATACTTTCCTACACTATGCAAATAATTTGGTACGCTATCTACCCACTCTTAACTTGTTCTAAGCATGTATGTTACATGGTTAGGCTTATGATATTTGTTTTGTTATATGCGCATTAAGACATTTGGAAGTAAGGCGGAGGCAAAGGAATGGCTTATCAACAAGGAAAAAGAGAAGATGTGCGTTGTAGTTCAGAACAATTGCGTGCAAGTTGATCGATTTGAAATGATTTGCGAGAGAGGTGGCGAGCGAAAGAGTCATATGGGAAAGAATTATAATACGTAAAGAAGACGGAGAGGATATACCGAGGTAATTCAAAGAAGATTGGATGCCCATTTAAGATTATCTTTCATAAGCCCGAAGGTAAGAAAGGAAAAGTATGGAAAATGTTTAGAGTTGCTAATGGTCGTCACAACCACGAAGATTCGGAAAATCTTGTTGGGCACGTAATGGTTGCCAAATTAAAACCAAAGGAAATGGAGACGGTGAAGTCTATGAGGACCGTAATGAAAGCGAGTGCAATCCTATCTAAGATAAAGGTGGATGACCCCAACAACTTGTCTTCGTTGTCTACAATTTATTCGGCGCTAGCAACGATCAGAAGGACGGAATGGGATGGTCGAATGGTTATGCAACAATCATAGTGGTTAGACGAGTAACACAATTACACGTTGAGAAAAGAAGAAAGGGATGGTAAGTTGATTCGTATTTTCTTGGCACATCCGAAGATGATCCAATGGCTCAATGCTTTCATCAATTTTTTTTGATAGATGCTACTTACAAGACAAACAGGTACAACATGTCGTTGTTGAACATCGCTTGCCACACTTCGGACAAATGCACATTTACGGTGGCTTGGGGTTTAATGGATGCTGAGAACGATGTGAGTTTCATTTTGATGTTGCAAACATTAAGGTCGATTTATAATGACGAGCATTTTTCAAGGGTTATTGTAACGGATAACGATACAACCTTGATGAATGCAATAAATGTAGTGTTTCCGGAAGCCCAGAATTTGCTTTGTACGTGGCACATTCAATGCAACATCAAATGCAATTGCAGACATCATATCCAAGATAAAAAAGGAAACAAAGGTACCAAGAGGTCGAAGGAAGAGGATGAACGTATTAGTAAACCAACTGTGTAAGAACGAGAAGAAGATAAAAGGTTGGCCGATGAAAAGTGGGTCGAGGATGGAATAAAGTGGTCTTTATTTATAAAAGCATGGGATAAGATAGTTTGGTCGATGACGGAGGAAGTTTATGAATACAACTTGAAGAACTTTGAGGATGAATGGGGCAAGAACTATCCCAAACCAGTTAAGTATTGCAAATCACAATGGTTGGGACCGCATAAGGATAAGTTTGTGTTTGCATGGACATATGAATATCGGAACTTCAATAACGAGGCAACAAGCATTTCAGAGGGGTCCCATGGCCGATTAAATAAAATACTAGTCGGTAGACAAAATGGGGTCGTGTCGGTCCAAGAAGCAATCCATGAGTTCACCGATCATGGCCTCACTAAGATTTATGGTTCAATGGAAAAAAGTCGGTATAGATTCCCTTTGGCACATTTAGAACATAAAGATCTTTTAAGGGGTATAGTTTACAAAGTTTCTTGGTGGGCAATAAATTTCATGATAAAACAATTGGAGTTGTACAGAGATCACGATGATGAGACTACGGTTTGCAACTGCAAGACGATGATAGGTATTGGACTCCTGTGTCGTCACATGCTTGGAAGGTATATTGAAGTGATTGACACTAATGATATTCATCCCTTTTGTAAGAAATTAACTTTCACTCCAAGCACCCTGGTGGTTGATAGTGCGTCGTTCGTGGAGACGGAAATATTTGCACGAATACTCGAGCGTTACTCTACGTCAAATGGGGCACAAAAGTAAATATTGATGCACTATTTAGAGGAAGCCCTTCACCCCTGTCAAAAGGTTTTTCAGGAACCAATGAAAGGAAAGGCGATGGGTAGGCCCACTACCGAAAAGCCGAGGTCAATTCAAAGAAAAAAGTTGAAGGAATGGTTATCTAGTCATCGTGACTTTTCTAGGCATGAACATACTGAAGCTGAGTATGAAGATTTGCCGGCTCCAGCGAAAAGGGGTCGTCCAAGTAAGGATCAAGGTGGACCAAGCTCACGACAAGTCAAAGCTAAGGTCTCTACGATTCCTTCCCAACTAAGTCAAACCTAACCTATACACGATGAGTATTTGGAACAACTCCCTCTACTCATTATACCATTTGTTTTTTCCACCGACGATGTCGATGGGGATGACAATTGTGGTTTCCACGTTGCTTCGAAACAAATATGAGACTTTAGTGAGGCGGTTACCGAGAATATCACCCAATGGAAATATTTAAGAAATAAGATGGCCGCATAATTATTGGAGGATAAAGAATTTTATATTGAAATGATGAGACAAGGAAATAGACATGGAAGAGAACAAGAGTTCAAAGAGTTATATACTCGTGTAAAATGCCGAAACGGATTGGAGACAATCGGATCCAGGTATTGGATGGTAATCCCGATATGTGGGTATCTTTTAGCGGATGTATTGAACTGCGTGGTACATTTTTTCTGTCCTCGTTCATCAGGAGTGAGTGTCACATTTACACCCACAAGGACGGTGTGAGATGAGTCGGTCAAGGATAGACGAATCATTATGGCATTTGTTAATGACAATCATTTTATCGGTTTAAGTTTAACGGATGATTGTCCATTAACTCTATTGAGTAGGTGGTCGGATTACTTCCCAACTAACCATTGTAAGGAATGGTTGAAACAATACGAGTCCAACATGAAGCGTTGGGATCGTTTAACAAGCTCAGTAAAGGACATAATTGATTTGAACTAGGATGGTGAATAGTTGATTTTGAATATATATTTTGAACATAAATGTATACACAAATATTAATGCAATGTTTGGTGATCGTTAACAAAAAAAAATTCATTTTTTGCATGCATTTAATTTCATGGACGTATCATAATCGATAGATAATGGAGTAATATATCTGCCGATTCCACCGTAATCGGTAGTTTAATTTTTTATTATACTACCGATTATGAAAGTTGCCCCAAATTGCAACATTCTGAACACTCATAATCGGTAGTTTAAAATTTTTAAACTACCGATTATGAAAGTTGCCCCAAATTGGAAATCCCAGAAAATATTCAAATTTCCAACATCCTGAACACATAATCGATAGTTTAATTATTTATTTTTTAAACTACCGATTATGAAAGTTGCCTCAAATTGGAAATCCCAGAAAATATTCAAATTTCCAACATCCTGAACACATAATCGATAGTTTAATTATTTTTTTTTAAACTACCGATTATGAAAGTTGCCCCAAATTGGAAATCCCAAAAAATTTCAAATTTCCAACATTCTGAACACTCATAATCGGTAGTTTAATAAAAAATAAATATTAAACTACCGATTATGAAGGTTGCCCCAAATTAGAAATCTATTTTTTTTTCAAATTTCCAACATTCTGAACATTCATAATCGGTAGTTTAAATTTTTTTTAAACTACCGATTATGCAAGTAGCCCCAAATTGGAAATCGAAAAAATTATCAAAATTCCAACATTTTGAAAATGCATAATCGGTAGGTTAAGAATTTTTTAACCTACCGATTATGCAAGTAGCCCCAAATTGGACATCGAAAAAATTAACAAATTTTCAATATTCTGAACACTCATAATCGGTAGTTTCATTTTTTGGTAAACTACCGATTATGAAAGTTACCCCAAATTGGAAAACGCATTTTTTTCAAAATTCCAACATGCTGAACATGCATAATCGGTAGTTTAATATATTTTTTCTAAACTACCGATTATGATAGTTTCACCAAATTGGAAATCACAAATTTTTTAAAAATTCCAACATGCTGAACATGCATAACCGGTAGTTTAATTTTTTCTTAAACTACCGATTATGATAGTTGCACCAAGTTAGTGAAAGGGTATTTAAGTATTTTTACATACCATTAGGTTATCCCATAACCAAATCTATGAGATGGGTTTAAAAAAATCGCCCTAAATTAATTTTTGGTCGCCAAGAAAATGCCAGGTTAATTTTATGGATTTCCTTTTGAGAGAATAATTCATTCAATGCTTGCTCATCCCAACTGTTGTTTGTTTTGTCTATGAATTGAGCTACAGAATTGTAATACTGTAGGTGGTAGAGTGGTGGTTACCTTGGCAAAAGGTGGTTGTAATCTGGAAGTGGAAACAAATGTCCTATCATATGATAATGCTTTCTCCATTTGCAACCTCCCATTCCAGATAATACCCACTCCCTTTCCACAAACATTTAAACAAAATCAAAAGCCAAATTCAACTACACAAGCAACAGCATCAAATGAAAAAACAAACAAATAATAGTGTTCTGGTGTGAATAAATGTAATTTATGAAGGATTAATTCCTTAAGTAAATTACAAGAATATTTGTATTTTCATTTAAGTTTTCTGACCACCACTTCACATGTTGTACCCATGACGAAGATGAAGTGTTCTTTCCTTAGTTTATTTTTATTCAACTCTTTATTTTTATATAAACAACCCAATTATCATCCCAGTACGTTTATTGTGTACAAGACGACCCCATGAATGATTTTATTTTAGTCGAAGAAAACAGAAAAAAGATGAGAAAATCGCTTCCTCCTTCAAGTGATGAAGATGATAACCATAGTGATATTTTATCATCAAGTCGTTCATCTTTCCATAATTGGTGGAGATCAGCAAAAGAATTCGATGAAAATGGTGATCTAAAACTTGATTTCAGCAATCTTATTACAGATCTTACACCAAGATTGAAAGTTATAAGAGAAATGGAAAGACTTGCTTTAATTGCTACCGAAGGTCTTGATGATCTAAGACATAAGCTTTTAAGTTATAGGTCCGGTGATTTTTGGTTACCAACTGGTGGAATTAAGAAAGAAGAGATGGAAATTTCTCCAATTATTACAATTCTCTTAGTTGGATTCTCTGGTGCTGGCAAAAGCTCAATTATTAATCTTATGTATAGTGTTCTTGGTAGATCCGGTCTCATTCCTTTTACTCAAACTTCAGGTAATAATTCTTACATTACTTCATAACTTTCAGTTTGGAATTGTGTCTCTGCTTTTTAATCAATCTATTGTTTTGAAATTTAGAAAAATTGATTTTGTCCCTTTTGGCAATGTAGTTGACTGGATGGATATCTAGGGGTAAACTAGTTGTTTGGGTCATAATTTGTTGAGGTGGTTTAAGGAAAACATACCCTACCCTCTGTACGAAGTGAACACTTTTCTCATAATTTGTCTGTATTGTACAGGGGTGTCATCGGAGTATACAACGATGTTCATGGAAGAACACAATGTTTTAAGATCTATGAGAAGTGGATTTTGTGTTTTCGACTCGAGAGGTTTAGATTATAGTCAATTAGGTGAGAGTCTACAAGGTTTAAATAATTGGATGGTAGCCGGAGTTCACCATCACCAACTTTGTCGTAGACCAGGAGTAGAAGAAAGTTTTATGGGGCCTATAATGCCGTCTACGTCTAGGTTTACAAGGAGACGAGTTAACTGCCCTATGGTGGTAGTGAACATTGCAGAGATTTACAAAGCATTATTGAATGGCGATTCAAAGCCATTGGAGTCTACCAAAGAACTCTTCTACTCTCCTTCTATGAGAAAATCCAGTAAGTATTTCTATTTCTTTTCCTAATAAAAACATAAGACATAGGACTCCTAGTTTGAAGGGTTGGGGTCTAAGGTGTGTTTTTCTTTGTATTGTTTTGGGTAAATGCAGATGAAAATCCAATCTTGATCATGACACATGGTGATAAGTTAACGGTAGAAGAAAGGATTGACGGTCGGATTAAGATATGTGAATTCTTGGGAATATCAGAAACAAGTGGAACATATGACATTGTTTGTTTAACTGAGCATGGAATATTAGCGGAGGAATCAGACCCAATTACTGCATATGCCTTAACTGAAGCAATATATAGGGCATTGATATTCTCTGACAGAACTCATTCACCAAAATTAAACTACAAGGACTACTTTTTTAACATTCTTAACTTGATTGTTTGTTTCATAGCTGGTATATTTACTTATCTTGCTCATTTCTTCTCACAATTGGCTGATCCCAATAAACTCAAACGGATGTGAAGAGAAAAAAAGAGGGAGAAATTCGGTTAGCTATGGGGTTTGGATTTCCTTTATGGGTGTTTTTGTGTTTTCCTGTTGTAATATTTATGAACTTCATATTTGTAACATATTTTGCTTTGTGTGTTGGTGTTGCTAGTTATGAGCATAGTGTGTGTGAGGGTGCATGTAGTTAATCTATATATCAATATAAGAAAAATTTATCTCAAGGATAACAAAGCTTCATCTATTGCTCTCAAAGCCATGTGCAACTCGCACCCCAATTTCCATTACGTGTGGTGCACATCACCACAGGATTTGCCTTTGTAGTAGGACTGAATTATCGCTGTACGTATCACTTGCATAGAGCCATAGAGTCATACACTATATACCAGTGGTCATAACCGCAATCTCTGGCATGCCATGCCTGATCTTGTTTTATAATTCATTTCATAAGCGAAGGCGTATATAAATACTCATAAATTCAATTCGGTTCATTTTGTTTCCCCAATCCGTGTTTTCCTTTGAGGCAAACAAACAAACAAACACTCTACCCGCATCTCCTTTGAATTTGGAAACAAAGAAAAGCATTTTCCCGCGGAATGCAAGCCATCGATTTTATGTAAGTACTCGGCGAATATATCCTTTACACTTCTGATTTGGTTATCACGTTACTCAAATTGATGAAAATTAGTTTCAATTCACCGAATCTGCTGAAGAACATCTGTTTTGGTAAAACCCTAGCTACTATTTGATGTTTTTCGTGTTTGTTTGTAGGAACTATAAAAGTTAAATGTCATCAAGCAATTTGGTTGCAGAAGAAGTTTGGAGTGAGATTAAATCGACTCGTTCAGTTACAGATAATCATCTTTCCATGTTAGTATTTTTTTTTTCTTTCGATTTTTGAGTTTTGAAACTACAATTGTTAAGGAAGGAAAGCTTTTTTGAAGACTAGGTGTGTCTTTGTAGTTCAGATTGCATTTCTTGTACGGGAAGAACTTCGAGCGTGCTACAAAGATAGTTGATCAGAGAGGTGTAAAGAGAATTACTGGAGAACCTAGTGGCCGTTGCGTTTTTCAGGTTAATACAATTCCTCTTTTTTTTTTCTTGTCTTTCTTCATTTGGATTAATTGTAGAATTTTTCATGGTTTTATGTATTAGGTTGTGGGGGAATCAAGGAGAAAGGAAGAGTATTTCTGTTTTGCTGAACATTATTGTGCTTGTTATTCATTCTTTTACGACATTGTCAACAAAGGAGAACAGATTTGTGTGAGATATCATATTTTCTTAACCTTCATTATGGTTACACCTTAGAGATAATTCCTCATTTTGGATTACTATTGGTGTGTTTCTATTTTACCGTCGACCTTTTCGAGGGTTCTGCTGTAATGTGTGTTTGTTTTTCATTTCTGTTTTCTTTCCAGTGCAAGCACCAATTAGCTGCACAACTTGCTGTATCTGTAGGAGCTTGTGTGGAGGTCAAGGTGTCTGATGAGGTGCTAGCGCTTCTTCTTTCCGAACTCTGATAATTTGGAACATAAGAGGTACTACTTGACTTGGTGATAAGTTAATGCTTTTGATTCTGAAAGAAAAATCTTTTGACTTGGCTGGAGGAATCAGGCTGTAATGTAAGATCTGTGGTACCTTTATTGGCAACCTGAGAACATTGTAGGTTTCATTTACATGATTATTTTTTTGTCACTTACCTGTTTGGAGTGAATACTGTTTATGTTTAGTTTGAAATTTTATCGATATAACACCATATGGTACAGACTGTAGAGGGTTTTTATATACACATAACACATTAGGGCATGTACCTTTTACACGTAAATTCGAATTAGTATACCAAATGAAATATGAGGTTTGTGGTATATAATGGTTGACATGTGTATCAACACATGTAATTTTGTAAATTCATAACCATATGCTTGACATAGCGTAGTTTTTATACTGATTTTATTTTAGAGAAATAGTTTAGGGACCAAAAGAAGGCTGAACTGCTGTTTTCTGACTTTGTCATCTTCGCATTTTGTTAACTCTTATTTTGTGTCGTTGTTATTCATTGAACATGTTCTCTACGTGGACTTACAGATGAAGTACTTAAGTCCCGTCCACTTGTTTCGTACTGTGATGAAAACGAATGAACTGAAACCACGGCTGCTAGGTTTGGATGTGGGACACAAGTACGTTGGGCTGGCTATTTCAGATCGTGAAAATCGAGAAGCTTTACCTCTAAGGTAAAACCATCGCTGCTATAACTCACATTGTACTTAAATTCTAAATTGAGGTACATTAAATTTTCTGTTTAGAGGGCATTACAGAACACTTGTCTATGTCTGGTTTATGGGATTTGAGGACACAAAACTGTGTTTTTCAGTTTCCAACATCTGGTTACTACCTCTCACACCCTCAGGTATGCTGGTAAACATTGAAAGCATTACCTATAAGGTAGAACCATCACTGCTATATTGCACATTATACTCTAATACTTCATTGAAGTACATTGATTTTCTGCTTAGACGGCATTACAGAACACTTGGTTTATGGGGTTTGAGGACACGAAACTGGGTTTTTCAGTTTCCAACCTCTGGTCAATACCTTTCAAACCCTCAGGTAAGTTGGAGTTAAAGCATATCAACTATAAAAAAAAAGCGTTAAGAATGATGGAAATGTGCGGTATCAGCATTCTTACTTTGCTGTAGCAAACTAATTTTTCCTGTTTTTGTATGAACGAAAATCTAGTTTTACACGTGTATTCCAAGTTCCCTTCCAAAAGGAGTTACTTAAGTTTCACCCTTGGTTGGACCAAAACCTTCATCTTGGTCCTGGAGGAATGTAATGCTTTACCGAGTAGCGACCTGTTGAAAAGGTTTTGAACTTTTGTAATTGTTTAGTGAAATACAGAAAAGACTATTCTAGAGCGTATTGTGGAACTGATTTTGGAAGCGAGGAAATTTTCCCCACAAATGGAACATCCTATGGAATTCAACTTTTGTGAATATTATATAATTATGTTTCCTTCTATATATAGGCTGTCAGTTCTTTTGAATGTGGCCATGTTTTGGATCCCTGTTTGCTTCTCTCTCATCTGGTTTTGTCTTGGTTCAGTTACGCGTTGTGTTACTAATGTAGTGGGGTGTATTATGTTGCTGCAGCGTATTAGTCCGTAAACAGACAAATATTGATCTAATGGCAAAAGATTTCCGAACTTTGGTAAGTTCATCAGTTCTATTTGGTTGTCTTTCTTTATAAGTTCTTTTACATGTTTGGAGCATTGTAAGAAAAGTATTCATAACTTGATTTCCGCATCACTCAGGAAATTGAAGTACTTTCTGATGCATATTCCCCTTTAATTGATAATATTGGTCGACTATCAGCTGTCATGTTTGACAGGACAGTGTAATTGGACACAACTTGTATAGTCTTTTGTAAGTAACAGCTAATCCAGCATTGTGAATTAGGATGAAAACATTATGTCATGTCTGGTCTTCTAAACTTTGAGTTTGTTTTTCAAGTTTGTTTGATTGTTGGCGTTCTTATGCAGATCTCTGAACTTTCTTTAGGGGGGCTCGTCATTGGCTGCTGTTATACTCGAAATGTTTCACACATAGAAGTGAGTCTCTGTTTTGTGATTCTGTCATTCAACCCCTCAATTTCTTATTGATCACCATCGGTTTTTCTTTGGCTAGAGTTTCCAAGTAAAAGACCTTGTTCAAGAGCTCCATAAGCGAGAAGAACTTCAAGATGTCAAATTTACATATTGGGAGGAGCATTTTACTTCAAAGGTTAGTCTCCATATCTTTAGGAATTTTTCATCCGGATAGGGCAGGCATTAATGAGTAGGATGTGCCGATGACCTGATAGACACACTGGAGGTTCATTATACTAAGGAAACCCTTCCATGTGACTGTTGTTATGGCTATTTTCTTGGTTCTTAAGGCGGACGTGGGTATGTTTTGGGTTAGTCTAGGCTTTTAGATTTTGGTCGGGTCTTCCATGAACCAAACCTGTAGCTCATGACATGTCTTTTGTTGTGATGTAATAGGTTGTTTTAAATGGTTTTAGTAGCCACCTAAAGTCAACACTATATATGTAAGAAAACCCCTAAATAGTTAAAGTCAAAAGCAAGAGTTTTTTTTTTTTTCCCTCTCATCAACCCCATCTCCATAAATTCACCTTGGTTCAAAGGGTTTTATAGTGTGAATCAGTGGTATTATTTACCTAGTCAAAAACAATCGCTGAATCTGCTTCAGAGGTATAAGTTCTATTTAAGTGTGATAAAGAATGGTGTTTGGAGTTGGTAATTCCATAAAGGTGTGTCTTTCCATACTTGACTTAGTATTGCTTTCTTATCTTGGTTTGACAAAGATTACAGTGTGATCTTTTACAATGGTAAGCAGCATGCATGGTGATTTTTTCAAAGAAAATGAGTTTTACCCACACAACCATGGATGTACACAGTGAACAACTAGGATTGGCTTATGGTGGAACATATTCTACTGGGCTACGTAGTTTAGGGTTGAATTTCAAGGCGTACCACTAGGATCCCAAGCCTACTAACTGAGCACCTTAGGGTGACTTCAACCATGATTCATGACTGAAAGCTGACGGCAATGTTCTTCAGTCATGCCATGTTGAGCAAGAAGCTGAGTGCCAAATAGCGACTTGCTGCTGCTTTTACACCCATGGAAAGCGCTAACCACACGGGTTTAAGCGTGGTACGTAGTAGAGTTCAAACTGAAATGCTACAACTTTGATAAGGGACACTTTGCTGGTAACTGCTCTGAGCCAAAGACTGCAGCTCTATTCATATAACTCTCTCATCATTTGTGCATGATCTTGCGTATTGATTTCTCATCATCTCCTTAATGGGGGTTCTATACGCAGGAGCCCAAAACAACTAAGGATTAAGCAGGATTTATTGATTAATGCTGCATTTCAAGTGGCGCCCATAGGCTTTACATGGTAAACGACAGTTGCTAAGAAGCTTTAGGATTCACTCCAACATCCTTTGTGTTGAAACCAGTACTAGGTGATGCTCAAAATAATAATAACTAGGATATGAGAATGCCTTCTTAGACATAAGAATCCAAAAAACCAAATGTTGTTACGAACCAATTAAACTTAGGATTCTGATGTGAATTTTAATGATCATGTTTGATCCAGGTATTAACTATGAATGATAAATACCACGTTTTCACTCTAAAACCCTCAGAAATAAGCTGACCCCTAGAGATGAAATTAAAGCGAAAATCTTAGATATGAATCATTTTTTTTTTTCCACTTGGTTAAAGATAGGAGTTTCTCATATGTATATACTGCTGGCTTATTTGGCTACTAAAAGCACTTGAAACGACCAGCCACTCCAATATGGAATAATCAAACTAGTCAGTCGAAGTTACGCATTACATAAGCCAGCATTCTACTCTGGACATGTCTTCCTTGGGGTTTGGGTCTTGGACTAGGTCTAGCCAAAGTTTTGAGTTTGCTGTTACTATTTGTAAACTTGGTATCGGCTTATAGATTTTGACTAGATTATTTGCACCTATCGGAAGTGAGTTTACTTGAACAGTTGGTAAGAGAATTGGAGTTGAATGTTTGTGAAGCAAGATGAGCAGCCCAAGTGTGCATTCACTCCTCCTGCTTCGTCTAAATTCTCTGTGTTTTCTATAACTCTACATGATCGGTCTTATGACTTCACTTTTTTCTGGTTTGGGGAATGATTGTAGTTCTAACTACTGCTGTATTTATCAGATCGTTGAGAATACCATAAACCCTCTGAAATATCTCCACAATAATAACAAAACTGTGGACGACAAGGGTGACGCAGTAAACCGTCGCCGTTTTGATGAGAAAACTGCCGTCGACAAACTTGCGGCAGTCGCGATACTCCAAGTAATGATAACAACACTTCTTCTCATGTTTGATACAGTACATTGACGTCGAGTGGCTAAAAACAAATTATGGTGATTCGTTTTGGCATTTTATCTGACATGTATCTGTTTCTTCGGTGCAGGAGTACCTGGACTTCATGCACAGGAGCTCACAGTTGCACCATCCTTCTAGCACCGATGAAGAGAGATCAATAGGTGGTGGAACTTAAAAAAGCCAGCATCAAATCTGCTTGATAATTGAAAACAAGGCAGGGCTCAACTGTCTCGGGTATAAGTCAAGCGTCTCTTTTTTTAAACGGATTTTGTTGCAGTTAAAGAACAAAATCCGATCTCTCTTTTTCTGATTGTTGTGTTGGAAATCGGGAGTCATCAATAATCTCTGAGAGAGTGGAGTTAGTACCAGTGATTGGTCTGAAGCAGTTCTTGTTCTTTCCCAGTCTTGTGCCATTCAAAACCTCTGGTAATTGGTCTTTCACTTTTTACTCTAATTTTTATGAAGTGGGGGTTTACTGGTTTTTTTTTATTGGGTGTGTTTTTGCAGCAGCATTGCATTTTGTTAGACATAAAAAAGATTTGAATTTATATTAGACTGATTATCTGAAAAACTTAGTACCAACAAATTCTCACAACTCATCCAAGTTTACATCTCAAAATTAAACAAGAGACAAACCCAAATAAAAAAGAAACAAGTAGTATTAATAATTCACCCACATGATTATTTTTTTTGGGGTTTTATGTTTGATCTAATAACCGACTTTGATAAAATGGTTGGGTGAAGAAGAATTAAACGGTTGAAGAAGGGTTTGAGCCTGAGAAAGTTGTTCATTTAAAGAGCGTATCTTAGCTTGATATAAACGTACATGGTCTAAAGCTTCAGCTTCTAATTCACCAAGTTGAGAACACAGTCTTTCCTCTGCTTCTTCAGCTACATGAAGTCTCTGTGTAGTTTTTTCAAGTTGTCGTCTCATTGCTTCTTCTCTTTCCAAACTCTTCTTTAATTCTCTTTCTAACTCTTCATTTCTTTGCCTCAAAATCTCATCTTCTGCTCCTCCTACAATATTTTGAGCCATTACTGGATTCTGATAAAAATGGAAAAGAGAACTAGTGAAGGAAGAAAGAATTGCAAAGATGGAATTTGGAGTTTTAGGTATGCTTGTTTGATTCTCCTTAACGAACTACGTCAGTGCCTTGGGTCATTTTTATAGGCCTAGTTTAGTATGTCTAGGTTCAATGTATCTGTTTAGGGAAAAATCTGGTGACTAGTATCGTATTTGCTGACGCATGGGCCACTCATTATTATTTTCCTTTTATTTATCTGTTTTTGTTCGTAATATTTAAATGTCGGTATCATAATATGTCCAAGTTCAATGTATCTATCGAGGTAAACAAGCTACTGATGATAAAAAAAAAATTAAATTAAATATTATCGGAGCAATATACTATGATGTTAGCCAGTTCATATTTTAAATCGGGTGTTCGAATTCTCGACCATCTTAGGTCCTCGACTTCTCTCTTTGCATCAATCCTCCAAAGGAATCATTTATCAGTGTAATTGGTAAAACCAAAGTTCACATTATAAAACTTTATGTAGAACAAGAAATCGGTGAAATGTCGCACCATATTTGGGATATTATTTCAGGGTATTCTTGACTTATTCGACAATATGGGTATTAATTTGTCAATATATATCTAGTATTTTTTCGGTCATGACCAGCCAGCCAACCAAAATATAACGGGGTAAACGACGAAAGAGCAGTTGTGTGGTGACAAATACTGAAATACAAATGGCAAGAGTCAAATTGACGTCGATATCCACTTTTGTAGTTTTGTTTGCCATTTGGTAATAGATTTTTACTTTCTCCAAGGGTCTGTTTAGTTGGAAGGATTTGTGAAGGAAGGTATTTTTTTTCTAAATGAAAGTATTTTGCTTGGAAGGGCAGTATGTTTTCTGTTTTCCAAAACTTAAATTTAATATAATCTTGTTATATTTTAATTAATTTTTTTTACTTGATCTTACTTTAATTCATGATTTAATTAGGGCTAAAGGTAGGACCGGTGGATAAAATAAAATAAAATCATTTTAAGTAATTTTTAAAAAAATTTAACCTGTAAATTTTTATAATGATAAAAATTTTCCCTTTTTAATTAGGATTAACTTTATCTAATTGGGGTTTGATTATTTGAATCACCTTTTTCCAACACCGTCTTGAAAAAGACATAGTAATAAAAGCAAAGTTACTACAGAAAATAGGATTAGCATGGCCTTTCATGTCTGAAATATAATCCATGGGGATTATGCTAATAATTACGCCAAATTTTTCCTTATGGTGTCCGGTAATCCTTTCCATAGGAACCTGACTATTTTTTTGATAGTAGAGATTGTTGAGGATATGACTTTAATAATGCATAACTCTGTCAAATGAGCAAAAGTGTTGTCTGATGTGTTGACAGTTAACTCAGTTGATGGAGTAATTTTTCTGTATATGAAATCGTATGTGGCTTTCCAGATGAACCAGCAGGTAGCGCCATAGATGGGAATCCATCTTTTAAGAGTGTTCATTCGAAGGAACTAGGTGTTGAGCCAATCCATAAAAGAAATAAAACCTCTAAAACTTGATGGTTCCCACCAAAAAGATGAAACCAAACAGATAAGGCATAAGGGTAGAACATCAAGGTATGAGATATGTGTTCTTCAACACTTTTGCACAGATTGCAGACGGGATCAATGTAATTGATGATGATTGCAGTTTCTGCATTAGTAGGGAGGATACCATGAGCATATTTCCATATGAACATTTGGATGGAGGGAGAGGTATCAATTTTCGAAATGTCTTTCCGGACAGAATTGAGAGTATTGTCCTCATACTTGTCTTGAATTTTCTTGTTATACAAAGATTTGACAGTGAACTCTCCCTTATCACTCTGACTCCATATTATGGCATATTATTCTTGGAGATTGAAGGGAGTACATAAACAGTTGTTTGATCCGCTGGAGAAAACCAAAGAGACAGGTTGCCAGAGTGCCACTTTCACATGTTGTGGAAGAGTTAGTTAACCGAGAATTCATATCAGATGAGCACTGTATGGGTTTGGTTAGAGAAGTATCCTTGTTAGAGATCCATCAGTCCTCCAATATTTGAATTTAATGGCCATTTTCCACTTTCGATTCATAATATTCTTGAATGTTTCCCACTTATTCAAGAACACCTTTCCATATACAGGAATCAGTTCTTTTTGTTTGAGTGATCATTCTTACGACTTCCTGACCCTCAAAATGTCTAGCTTTCATGATAGAGAACCATAGAAAATCAGGTTCCTTAAAGATTCTCCATCCAATTTTAGTGATCATGGCATTGTTGAAGAATTCCATATTTCTGAAACCAAGACCTCCCAACTCTTTGGCTTTGCAGACTGAATCCCAAGCAATATAGTATATGCCCTTAGGTTTCCCAGGTTCCTTACTCCAGAAGAAGTCTCTTTGAAGTTTGTTCAGAACTTTGTAGGTCTTCATGAGCAGTTTGAAGCAATTCATCTGGTAGATACTAGGAGTATAAGTAATACTTGTTATCATAGTAGCCCTGCCAGCTGGTGAAAAAGATTTTCTTTTCCAGCCATCTGATATGAATTTGAGTTTATCAATACAAGTTTGAAATGCCTGGATTTTACTCTAGTTAGTGAAGAGAGGAGATCCCAGATACTTATCACTTGTATCTATCATTTGGACTTTCTTGAAAAAGCTTATATTATCAGCAATGGTAGGGGCAATATTTTTAATGAAGAAGATGTCCGACTTGGAAAAGTTTATCATTTGGCTAGAAGTAGAACTGAACTGATTGAAGACATTTACCAAGTTTTTACATCCCCCCATATTAGCTTTGCAGAAGATCATGCATCAAGTAGCAGATGGGCTTAATGGGGGAGCTCCAGAACATATTTGGGTATCATGAATCAAACCCATTTGTTCATCACTCATGAGGCTATTTTTCGTTAAGGTGTTGAATAACGATTATAAATATTTTTCATTAAGGCAATAATATTTGATATTTTCATAAAAAATCGTCGTACTTTATAAATTTGGACCAGATGACTTAAATGAGGTGTTATGATCGATAATTTTATAGTATTATGACGATATAAAAGAGTCGCCATGGTCTATTAAATTGAACTGTGGCGAATTTTCATTGTAAATTTCTGTTTTAAAATTTAAATGAGTCGTCGTAGTTAAAATTTAGAACCATGACAAATGTAATGGGAAATTATACAAGCTCATTTTTGTTTCAAAAATTGAAAAGAGTCATCATGGTTGAGATTTAAAAAAGTGTACATGCCTATTTTTGTTTTAAAATTGATAAGAGTCGTCATGGTTAAAGTTGAAAACCATGACGACTATAATGAAAATTGTACGAGCCCATCTTTATTTTAAAATTGACAGAGTCGTCATGGTTGAAATTTAGGACCACTAACTTTTTTTCCTCTTTTCTTTTGTTTTACCGAAAATCTAAAAAATTATCATGGTCTTAATATATCGACCACGACGACTGTGACAACTTTTTATGATTAAATTTGAGAATTAGAAAACCAAAAGAAAATGTAAAAATAAAATTTTAAAAATTACTATAGATTTTCCTTTAAATTAAAATTTTAAATTAAAAATAAGTATATAAATAAAATAGCGTGTGCCGCAATTTTAAGGATTTATGGTAATCTAATCTTTTTTAATACATATAGACACCTTTTATCCATTTTTTATAAATGGGACTAAAATTTATGGACCTGCAGCCTCCAGTTAGATCCGGGTTTTATCCGACTCATGCATGTTGGTATTTTATTTACTTTTTAATTTTTTAAGTTAGAAACTACAGTTATAAATTCCTAGTGGAATGGAAAGGACAGTTTCCTCCTATTTTTTATTTTTTTATAAAGAATTTAACGTATTAAATTAAAACGAAATTACACGTGGGTATGTCATACCCTTCGAGTCTTCTAACATAAACCACGAAAGAAAATCAGGAACCAAATATTCCCAGAAGGTTGTATTGTAGTTTCTCTTGTTGGGTCTTGTCTGCTTCTTGGTTTGCCAAGGCATCAGTTGCTTGGTTGGCCTCTCTATATATGTGTTATAGCGAGTGTTGTTTGATGGTTTGTAACAGGCTCTGAATTTTTATAATCATCTCTTGAAGATACCACGGTGCTTCATTCCTTTTATTGATGTAGTTAACTAGGTTCATTGAATACAATTCGATGCAAACCTTTTTCCAATTCCTGATTAACGTTGTCTGTCGAGCCATGAGCATTTTCCAGGTTTCCGCTACTAATGTTGTTGTGATTTCAAGTGGTTGAGCCACTGCTACAATCATGTCAGTTGAGTTGTCCCTACATGTAAAATTGCCACCCGCGTGTCCTGGATCTCCTCTAGTCGCTCTATCAGAGTTGATTTTAATCCAGTGTACAGTTGGAGGTGTCCACCCGATTGAGATTATTTGAGTGTGTCGAAGGTTGTTAAAATGTATCGGTACAGGTGTCATATTAGGTAGGTGTGGAGGCAGCACAATATTGGCCCATATGAATTCTTGTTCCAACTTTCTAGCTAAGTTGTAGATATGTGACAAAATTGGTCGTTTCCTTGTATAGATACATTCGTTCCTCAACACCCAGAGAGACCACATAAGGAAGCAGAAAGAAGTGGTGATCTTAATCTGTAGGTTTGTGTTTAGAATTCGTTGTATGGTGGTGGAAGGGTTAAAAGGTGGGAGCATAATGTGTTTAGCCAAGGGATCTGTCATGTGTCCCTGGTACAGTAGGTTCCAAACTGATACTGTTGTTTGGCATTTTAGCATAATCTGTTCGGCTGTTTCGGGTAAATATTACAGCCTGGGCATAGGTTTGAAGGGGTTAGGTTAATTTTATAGAGAATACTGAAGGTCGGAAGTCCTTCATTTAGTGTTTTCCAAAAGAAAAGCTGTATTTTTGATGGACATGGTAGTGTCCAAAGGTAGTTGGTGGTAGGTAAGTTATATGGATGTATCGTATTGGGTATTTGTGTGAAGGCTCTGTACCCAGAACTGGCTGAGTACTTTCCATTCGCAGTTGTAGATAGTGAGTTTTTGACAAGGGTTAGAATTGTAAAATCACCCTTCTACCTAGTTACAGGAACAAAAAAATATCCGCACATATTTGCACGCATACTTTTAACTTCACATCAAAATATAAATATTGTATTCCTACTTATATTCTGCAAGTGAATTGAGGATACAGTCTCTACAAATGGCTACAGGCATTCTATGCTAACAATGTAGTTTATAATTAGTCTATAATCTCCTACATAATAATCCTCAAGCTCCTAAATAAGTTGTTCACTAGTATAGAGCAACTTGAGTCTTCTCTAAACAACTACAAACATTCTAAAATAGCCTCGCAGCCTCCTCAATACTCATAATATTCATGCCATATCGAGCAAGTCTCAAGTCGCATAAATTACACGACTGAATTCCTTGAACTTGCCTCGAATGTGCATGGATTTTCTAGCAACATCCATTAAACTCCGGAATAGCTAACGCTTAAACCGTGAAATACGTTAAAGCTTAACGTTTCATTCACAACGAATGATCCTCAAATTGCTCTTCCGAGCTCAAATATGCTACTTTAGCACTTTGCTTAAATATAAGTCACACATAATGCGCCAGTCCTCTCGGATGCGGCATAATCAAGAAACAATATCATGAAAGACGCATTGAAACTATGAACTAGGCTAATCCTAGACTTCTCTCTTATCAGCGTCAAGCTAGCACTAGCAATTTGGCCTAGCACCGCATTGGCACTAGTTATCCACCTTAGCGCTAACTTTCTTGGCGCTAAACGTAGCACCTGAGAAGCGCAAACTAACCTAACATGGTCTTAACTAACACATCTTGGCCTAATGAGGCCTTTGCTAGCGCGTCACTACCTTAGCACCTTAATCTTAGCACTAAAAGTGCTAAATCTAACCCTAGCGCCAAAGGCGTAAAACCCCTTGCCTCCAGCGCATCTTGGTTGCAGCGCCTCCTAGCGCTAGCGTTGATGCGTCCCTGCATGCCTAGCGTGTCCCTTGTTCTCCATCGCGTCCTAGATATGCCTAGCGCGTCCTTGCTTGGAATTCATATCTTCTACCAAGAAATTTCTGGAGGAAGCAGAAGTTCTTTTGAAGGAAGCTATTAAGGAACAGATACAACGGTTTCTACTTCAGGAACAAGCATAAAGAATTTGATTACTCTTAGTAAATCATCGATAAAGGTTTCCTATTTAAATCATTCAAAATATCTTTCTTGAAATAAAAAGACGCATCAGCCTAGTACGCCAATGCGTCCCTAGGACACTTAGTGATGATGCATCCTAGATCCTTAGTGCTGATGCCCCGTAGGCCACTTAGTACTGATGCCTCAATAGCCTGGCACGTCCCAGCAAAAGCGGTCATTCCTAGCGCGTCCCAGTGCAACGGCTATTTCTAGAACGTCACTAGATGACGCACCATTGGCCCTAGTACATCCCTAGGTGATTCCTTCCTTTACTTTGGAGCAGGTCTCTCCTTGACTTTAGAGCAGGTCCCTCTTTGACTTTACAACAGGTACCTCCTTGAATTTGGAGCAAGTACATCCTTGAATTTGGAGCAAGTACTTCCTTGACTTTGGAGAAAGTACTTCCTTGACTTTGACGCAAGTGCTAGTCTTGCTAGCTACTTCCCTCAGAAATACACATTTGTTTCCAATATTGGTCCAATACCAAATCTTATATAGTTTTCTAATAGTTTTTCTTGCTCAAGAAATCCTCTACGATATTTGGCCTCAAATGTCTTCAGACTTACGATAAGTCACTTCTGAGCTAATACTTATCCATTAAATATGCCATGTTACTTTCAAGCAAGCACTTGACCACTAAAATTCCCAGACTTGACACTAATCAGTCTGATTATCAATCCAGTGAATCGCACGACTTGCCTCACTGACTTAGCAAATCATTTGACTTGACTTGACTTAATCGAAATCATAGTGGCTTATGACTCCACTATTTCCACGAGATATCAAATACAACATGGGGGGATTCTCATTGGGGTATTGGTCTGGCGGTCTACGAAAATCGTGGGTGGTGGTACCACCTCCACGAACAAGAAGGTAACAAGTAGTGGGCGATTACAGGGCAGTTGAGAGGATGAGGAGTAGTGGTCAAATAGGTTTTCCCTACTTTCTAGGAACCACCCCACTACGATCTCCATAATCATCGCTTATCTACCTCTCCCTAACTTCCATGACTTACGAGAATTCAATATATCTCCTTTGAACTATAAATAAATGATTTTCATTTATTCGAAGGACAAACAAGATAATCAGTCCAGAGAAACAAAACTTACAGAATTAGTGATTCCTCTCATAGAATCCATTTTCTTCTTCATACATTATTACACTGATATTTTTTCAACCTTCTTTGCTTCCCTGTCCTAAGACCTACCCAAATCCTTTCCATCTTTGTAATTGAAGTAGGACGTGAATGGCCATCTCTTGGTTTAGGCTCGTCCTGTTCGAGCTTGATCTCTCGAATCTACCTGAAAGTACCATTTTGCAGTATATTTGTTTTCACCCTAAAAAAATTGGCAACCATATCGGGAGATCAACCTCTCAATTACAAAAGCCAATTTTTCAGTTATTCAAAATGGTGGATCTTAGGACTGGAATAGTTACAACTTCTATAGTCGGTTCAGGTAGTACCGGTGGTGACGATTCTGAAAAGACCTCACTACTGAACCTCCTCGTACCATTAATATTACTCTGCCTCCTCTCGGTGACGAGACCGCTGAAGACACCGAGAATACTCGTACTCCATAAAATATAGGTGACCTGATAATGAGACAATAAGTACTGGCTAGGATTCAGATGGACATGACCATTACTCAGAATGAGGTATTTGCTTGCCTCAAAACTTTGATAGAGCGACTCTCCCCAGAACAGTGGTATCGCCTGACGGAGCGAACCATGACCAACCTCATAACAACCACTGACGTCGGAACGTCAAAGACTCAAAGGAACAATGAAGTTCATATCATTCCTGATCGCCCACCATGGACGTACCAACAACTCGATTTTGTCACCCGTGAAGATCTGGAGAGACTTCTACAAAACCATGGAAAGGAGGACTCATCCTCGGTCCATCAACACCAACCTCCCTTCCCGCCTAAAATTCAAAGGATCCCTCTGTCGGGAGGTTACTCACCTCCGACTTTATCATTGTATGCCGGTTGAAAACACCAAGAACACTGAAACGCCGCTCAACATTGTTGATCTGATACGGAGATAAAAAGTTTCTTCAAGAATACAGAAAGGCAAGAGAGGTCTTCACTTGCGTCAAGACTCTAACAGAACAATTCATCCCATAATAGATATGTCACCAGTTGCAGCAAACAACGATTCCAAGCCTACCAACGTCAATAGTACAAGAATCAATATTCAAGATGATGACGAGATCTGCATCCAATGAGGACAATTTCAAGGAGGACAGTACCTGGAAAGACTTTTACAATTTCAAGGCAAATAAGGACGAGTCTCACTTCAGAATCACCTCTTGGTACCGGTTGCCTCCTCTTGGTACCGGTTGCCTCCTCTTGGTCATGAGCCTCCTCTTGGTATTGACGCCTCCTTTTGGTCCTGGCGCGTCCTCTCTGTTAGAGCAGCCATCTGGTCAGTAAGCACTACAACATCCGATCATCCATGAGGTCTTGTCAGAACGAAGGGGTCAAGATAGAGGCTTCATCTCAGCAAATGTCATGAATCGAATGATCACCATCAACCCCATTCCCAGTTACAACCTCAACCTCAGCATCAGCCGAAAGACAAGATTTTCCCCATGTCCTAGAAAAAACTCAACAACAACAACAAAAGCCAAAGCCATCTATCACATTCTCAAATTTTCTTTTTTCACATGGAAACCCTTTCTCAGCTTCACATACGGCCTCTTCTCGTTTCGGGGACGACTCAAACTTCACCTCGAGGGAGTCGGATCATTACAAATCAACATAAAATGATGAAATAGTGAAACCCCCCATCACGAGAGTACCCTGGGAGGGTCCTACTAAAGAGGAATCAATGAGAACACCCGCATTAGGTATTCAACTAACACATTCTCTGCTACACCATTATTTTTGCACATCAACGTCAGCATGAGCATCATCCACAACAAGTACACGAAGGGGAGTTCACATATGGTTTTCAGTATGGGGAGGTACACTATCCACATCAAAATTAACGGTAACTCTTGTTCCTTGTCTAACATGCCCAGCTCTCTGATTTGATCATTCTGCCCCCAAAAGTATAAAGGATTCAGGCATATTAGGTCAGAACATCTCAAACACGAAAATTCTTGATCATGAACCACAAAAACTTTTATACATATACATAAACGTCACATATATTCATTATAGAGTGATATTTAAGGTATTTCATGAGCCCAACCTATTACAAGATGTTTCGCAAAAATCGTGTCAGAAACCATTTTCACTACCTCTCGGAAACTCTGAAGCTGACAACAATCGGTGATGAATCTGGGCATGATTCTTATATTAATTTTTTTTATTGGTGTATACTATAATGTTTCAAAAGGGAGTATAATCGCAAAAGCGAGCTAAGAGTTATGGCAAAAACGGCTAACAGAGTCGAGTCTGAAAACTGTTTGGATTTTCCTGAATACTTCCTGAGTTCTACTGTTCGGTCGTTTTGACGTCCCAAACAAGCTCAAAACCTTGATTTCTTCATAGGAAATTACTTTCTAATAAGGATATATGGGTCAATCATCCAAAATGGAGGTCGTACGAAGACTCTAGATCGTTTATCCCAAGCACTATACTTTTGAAATTTTCTAGACGGGAATTTATGAACTTCCTTGTGAATTTGAGTGCGGCTATGCTTATATGAGAATTTTGAAGAGTTTACATGTTCTATCATGATAATAAGGAGTAGAAACTTACCTGATATGGGTCCAAACCAACTGAGGAGTCTTTCGTTACTTCATTGCTTACTTCTCCATCGACATCAGTAGATTCAGATTCTTTACAAAGCCCTTGTAGGGAGCCTCGTCCGGGTCTTCATCCTCCATTTTATCTTCATCCTCTATATCCATGGAGTCTCCCAAATCCTCATAAGCATCAACATGGGAGAATTATTTGCAGTCCTTTTCTTACAGATTGGGGACTATCCGAAGCGACAGGAGTAGTGTCCACTTAAGAGCACACCACACGTACCTGCTGAAAGAAATAAAGCAATGAGTCGAGTCATACTTTGAGTCAAGGAGATTAAAGAAGAATGGTTTTGCATCTCAATAGCTCGGACGACAATGATGGGTTCAACTTCAATTCAGATGCTCGCCCCAGTTCCAGCACTTCAACGATGCAAAGGACGGCTCCAACTTTGTGATTTCCCATGTCCTCTGAAATTCTTGGAAGCATAGACCTGTGATGACACCAAAAATTATCTTTTGCCAGGTAGCGGATCCAAGTAAGTCACAGTTGTGGACTGACGACTCTTTCACTTTTGAAAGTTTAACACAGTAACATCCCTCAACTAGAAGGTATGACCAACAATGGTATAAGCAACAAGACTTTTCTACATCAGTACTCACATGACTGGGAAGCCTCCTCATCTTACCTGATCACATCCAGAGCGGTAACCCTACTCTTGTCGATGCTACTTACTTTAATCACATGGTTCTACTGTTGGAAACGTACCATACTTGGAACCACAACCATCTCCAGCTTAGAATTTCAAGACACAACCACTTCAGGTTCAGGCTTCTCCTCTCAACTTCTCGAATATCGGTTTACAAGTTGCCAGTCAAAAATCCAGTAATATGCTCACCATGGATAAAATCACACACCTGGTCCTCCTGGTACCTGTCTTGTCTCATGGTACTTGTCCCGTCTCCTGGTGCTTTTCATGCTTCCTAGTACCTGTTCTGTCTCATGGTACCTGCCTTGTCTACTGGCACCATCTCGGTCCACTCCTTTATTCCTTGATGTTCATGTCAGTACCTCTTCAATTTATAAATTAAAAAATCGACAACAATCATTGAAGAACAGGTTAAAACATCATTCACGAAAAGTGTTCATCTATGTCTCTACTATGACATATCAGAAGGGCACCTCAATCGGAGACCTGAGCTAGGAGATATGGATCTTACAATAAAGTCTACAAGATCTAAAAATTCACACATAATTACTAATCACAGATGTTTACGCATGGTTGGCTGAACTATCCAACTCCGAATCGAGTGATTCTTTTTCCATATGATAGCTTGGTTTCTTGACTTCAAAAGTTGGGGTCAAACGCCAAAATCCAACATCGTATGAAATTTCAATAACTTCATAAGCGAATGGTGTGCAAACTAGGGTTTCCAAACGGGATTCAGAAGACTCATCTTTATAGAGACCTTGTCTTCCCATGGACTTTCATCTTCTCAAATATACCATCCTGTCAGGTCACACTGAATCTCCCAATAAGACCTCATCAACCTTTCTACAACAAGAGCACTAGAGTCCACCGACAACCTCACTTTCAGTTCTGATCTACCATAAACTTCTTCTGGCGGTTTCCAATATTTCCAACTTTGATGCTACTAACTACAACTCAAAGCATCGTCTCTGGGTGTCCTGTCTCTTTTTACTGCCATTATCACTAACACTTAATTGCTACATACTCAAAACCTAAGCAAGCACCAGAACCAACCACTTTCTTACAAGGAAGTATAATCTAAAACTTAACTCTGCATCAAATACATTACCTGGAGGATACAAAGCTAACAATATTTCTTGTTAGATACATACATGAAGAATCGATCCAGCTAACTTGATCCTCTATTTGAGATGCTGCGGACTTGTTTCAGAAAAAAAAAAGAAAGAAAGAAAGAAAGAAAGCGCCTCTTTTGCTCACAACAAGATGGCATTCCTGGCAGGAACGTGGCATCTACAAATCACATCCAAGATTCATGCTAAGGGGCACTTATCCCAGTACCTAAAAGACAGAAGCTAAGTATATCTTATTCTACTCTTAAAATTTAAATTATGCATATATAACCATTATAAGCATATTGTCACCATTTAGTGTTTACTGTACAACATTATTGTTCCTCACTAAGCAGGGGACTTAATGTAGATGGTGAGTTTTTGACAAGGGTTAGAATTGTAAAATTGCCCTTCTGCCTAGTTGCAGGAAAAAAGAAATATCCGCACATATTTACGCGCATACTTCTGACTTCATATCAAAATACAAAATATTGTATTCCTACTTTTATTCTGCAAGCGAATTGAGGATACTGTCTCTACAAAAGGATACGGGCGCTCTATGCTAACAATATTGTCTATAATATCTACATAATAAGCCTCAAGCTCCTATATGGGTTGCCCACTAGTATAGAGCAACTTGATTCTTCTCTAAAAAACTACAAACATTTTAAAATGGCCTTGCAGCCTCCTCAATACTCATAATATTCATACCATATCGAGCTAGTCTCAAGTCGCATAAATTCCACGACTGAGTTCCTTGAACTTTTCTTGAATGTGCATGGATGTTCTAGCAACATCCATTAAACTCGGGAATAACTAACTCTTAAACCCTGAAATACGTTTTAGCTTAACGCTTCATTCGCAAAGAATACTCCTCAAATTGCTCTTCCGAGATCAAATGTGCTACTTTAGCACATTTCTTAAATATAAGCCACAAATAATGCGTCACTCCACTCGGATGCACCAAAATAAAGAAGCAATACGATGAAAGATGCATTGAACCTCTGAACTAGGCTAACCCTAGCCTTCTCTCTTGTCATCTCCAAGTTAGCACTAACAATTTGGCTTAGCACCGCATTGGCACTAGTTAGCCACCTTAGCGCTAAAAGTGCTAACTTTTTTGGCGCTAACCCTAGCACCTGAGAAGCACCAACTAACCTAACATGGTCTTAGCTAGAACATCTTGTCCTAATGAGGCCATAGCTAGCGCGTCACTACCTTAGTACCTTAATCTAAGCACTAAAAGTGCTAACCCTAACCTTAGCGCCAAAGGCGCAAAATCCCTTGCCTCCAGCGTATCTTGGCTACAACACCTCCTAGCAGTAGCACTGATGCGTCCTTGCATGCCTAGCACGTCCCTTGCTTTTCAGTGCGCCCTTGCTCTCCAGTGTTCCCTTCCTCACCAGAGCGTCCTAGTTATACCTAGCGCGTCATTGCTTGGCGCAACAGCCTAGCATGCCAATGCGTCCCTAGGCCACTTAGCGTTGATGAGTCCTAGCTCCCTAGCGTTGTTGCCCCCTAGGTGACTTAGCCCTGATGCATCCCTGCCAGCGCTAATGCGTCTCTACTGGCGCTTATGCGCCTCACTAGCCTGGCACATCCCATCACAAGCGGTCATTCCTAGCACATCCCAGCACAAGCGGCCATTCCTAGCACGTCCCAGCGCATCGGCCATTTCTAGAGCGTTACTAGATGACGCGTCATTGGCCCTAGTACATCCCTAGATGACTTCCTTGACTTTGGAGTAGGTCCCTCCTTGACTTTAGAGCAGGTCCCTTCTTGATTTTGGAGCAAGTACTTTCTTGACTTTGGAGCAAGTACTTCCTTGACTTTGGCGCAAAGCTAGCCTTTCTAGCTACTTCCCCCAGAAATACGCATTTCTTTCCAATATTGGTGCAATACCAAATATTATATGGTTTTCTAATATTTCTTCTTGCTCAAGAAGTCCTCTATGATATTTGGCCTCAAAATACCTCTGATACTTATGATAAGTCAATTCTGAGCTAATACTTAGCCATTAAATATGCCATTTTACTTTCAAGCAAGTACATGGCCGCTAAACTTCCTAGACTTGACACTAATCAGTCTAATTATCAATCCAGTAAATCGCACGACTTTCCTCACTGACTTAGCAAGTCATTTGACTTGACTTGACTTAATCAAAACCATAGTGGCTTATGAATCCACTATTTCCACGAGATATCAAATACAACATGGTGGATTCTCATTGGGGTATTGGTCTGGCGGTCTACGGCAATCGTGGGTGGTGGTACCACCTCCACAAACAAGAAGGTAACAAGTAGTTGACGATTACAGGGCAGTTGAGAGGATGAGGAGTAGTGGTCATACAGGTCTTCCCTACTTTCCGGGCACCACCCCACTACGATCTCTATAACTATCGTTTATCCACCTCTCCCTAACTTCTATGACTTACGAGAAATCAATGTGTCTCCTTTGAAATATAAATAGATGATTCTCATCTATTCGAATGACAAATAAGATAATCAGTCTGGAGAAACAAAGCCTACTGAATTAGTGATTCCTCTCAGAGAATCCATTTTCTTCTTCATACACTATCACACTGATATTTTCTCAACCTTTTTTCCTTTCCTCCCCTAAGATCTACCCAAATCCTTTCCATCTTTGTAATTGAAGCAGGACGTGAACGACCATTTCTTGGTTTAGGATCGTCCTGTTCGAGCTTGATCTCTCGAGCCTACCTAAAAGTACAACTTTGTATTACATTTGTTTTTCCCTAAAACAACAGTGACTGACCAAACTATTTTATTTTGAGGACCTGATTGAGGTAGGTGGATATTAATGATTCTTGTCTTTGCTAGGGTTGCAGGTGTATTAGTTTCTCTTGATCCCACGTGTGGGTGTGTGAATCAATTAAATCTGCCACAAAGTTCAAGTGTTGGAAATTTTGTTGGGACATAGTTTGGTGTTGTGGGATCTAGTTTGAAGTAACCGGGGTGTCTAAGCCGTTTCCAATGTTGTGGAACAAAAATTCTTTGTTTGTCGGAATTTGGGAAACAAGTTGTTGGAATAAGGATTTTTGGTATAGGTATTTTTTTGTCGCATAAGGTTGCCCATATCGAATATGGTTGGTCATGTAGTTTCCATACCCTTTTGGTGAATAAGGCTTTGTTGTTTCATCCACCTTTCCTGATTCCCAATCCCTCTTGCTTCCTAGGTTTGGACAACTTATCCCATCCCAGAGGAGTAGCTTCCTAACCGAAGAGTCGTGTCCCAAAAAAAAATCATGGTAATTCGGTCGATCTTGTTGTGTACATGAACCAGTAGTATATGTGTTCATCAAGTGGTTAGCTATGTGGGTGAGAGAAGCATTTATCAATACTAACCTTCCATCCGGGTTCATACATTTTGCATCCAGCCTTTTGCTTTTCTTGCTAGCCGCTCGAGCAAAGGTGTGAACATATGGGAAGAGTAATGACCATGTTTAAGAAAAAACTCCCAGATATGTTGGTGATATGTCCGCAACCGGTATATTAAAAATCTGTTGGATTTCATCTACAGAATACTGTGGCAGACAAGGATAATAGATGATGGTGGATTTGTTTCTTTTGATGTGTTGTCCTGCCGAAGTTCAATATGTATTTAGAAGTTGTTGGATGTGTTGACAGTTTTGTACCGATGCCTTGCACATGATAAGTAGGTCATCCACATAGATTAGGTGAAGGACAGGCGGTGCCTTTTTAGAGATGTTGACTATGTTCCAATTTTTCCAGGTTAGCAGACAGAATCTCATCACATATCATGAACACATAAGGATATAGAGGGTCTCCTTGTCGAAGTCCCCGTCTTGGTGAGATGTACCCATGTGACATTTTGTTGATGTTAATAGAATAAGTAATTGTAGTAATATTTGACATGATAATTCAATGAATGTATTTGGGAATCCTAATTTTTCAAAATCCCTTATGACTAAACCCCAATCCAAACTATCATACGCTTTTTGGATGTCTAGTTTTAGAGTGATTTTTGGAATTTTTGAGATTGGTGTTGTTCGTATATCATGGATTGAGCGTTGAGGAACAAATGCACTCTGGTAAGGGCTAATAAGAAAAGGTAACAACGGATGCAGACGGTTTACTAGGATTTTTGTGATGATTTTGTAGGTGACATTACAATGTCATATGAGTCTGAAATGATCTGGTTTGGTTGGGTGTTCACCTTTAGGTATCATAGTAAGGTTTGTATGGTTCATCATTGGGTGGATTTTTAAGTTCTAAAAAAAATCTTGGACCATGGAAATCAACTGGATATGAGTGGTATCCCAAAAAACTTTAAAGAACTTATTGGTGAAACCATCTGGGTCAGGAGATCTACCTGAACCAATTGATTTTAGTGCATCTTTGATTTCTTCCGAAGTGACATCGCTGATTAGAGAAGCACATTGTCTATTAGTTTACCTTGGTTTGATAGCATCGAACAAGTCGTTGTCTATTATGATGGCCAGAGCTGAGTATTGGGTAGTAAAATGGTCTATCAGAAGCTCGGTGATTTAACCATGTTCGTGACCCAATTATTATTGTGGTATCTCAGTTGTTGAATATTGTTGCAGCTTCACTTGTATAGTTGTGGTGGTATGAAAAAATGTAGTATTTCGATCACCTGATTGAAGATATTGAATTCTTATTCTATGTTGCCAATATGTCGCATGGCTTTGTAATAAGGCCAAATAGCATATTCTGAGATCTTGCTTTTGTTGTATTCAAAATAATAGCATGGGCCCATATTGCGTAGCATATTGATGTTGTGCATGTTGGATTTGAGTTGCGGATGTCTTGATCATAGAAGGAAGGTTTCCATTAATGGCTCGATTTCATTGGATTAGGACTTTGGTCGTTTTTATTAGCTTGAGTTGGATTTCTACCGAAGGGTCCTCATCTGATATTCTTATCCAAGCTCCATTTACTATCTCAAAGATGTGTGAGTGTGAGAGCCAAAGATTCTCGAACTTGTAGTGATCCTTTCCAGTTTAAAGCTTTCAGGTGAAGTACAATTGGAGCATGGTCTGAAGCAATTTGAGGAAGATGTGCGATTGCTGCATGTGCGTAGGTTGTTCTCCATCTTTGAGTGGTAATCGCTCTGTCAAGTCTTTCCATAATAAAATTATCTCCTTTTTGTCGGTTGGTCCAAGTGAATGGGTCCCCTTGGAATCCCAGGTCTATTGGCCCCATCTCATCCATTATATTGAGGAATGGTTGAGTTTGGGCGAACATGACCTAACGACCACCTTTTTTCATCCTACGATCACCTTTTTTTCATCCTGATTGATGACCTCATTAAAATCACTGATTAAAACCCAAAGGAGAGAAGAAAGTGGAAAAATATTGGCAAAATTTATCCATAATTCTCTTCTGGCCTCCGGATGAGGGGGTGCATAGATCCATATGCAAATCCAAGGCATAGCTAGTGGTGGTAGTGTGATTTTGGCATGGATGTAACTTTGCGAGCGAACCAGGGTGTTGACTTGTAGATTTCCCCTCCACATGAGGCAGAGTCCTCCTCTTATGTCTTATATTTGGAACCGTAAGCCTGATGCAAATTTGTCATGCGCACTTCATTAGCAAGGGTTTCTGACAGAAACAGAATTGACGGCCTATGTATAGCAATCAGTCCCCGAAGGTGCTGAATAGTCGTGTCCTAATTGATGCCTTGGCAGTTCCAGGCTAGAATCGTCATGCTGCTAGTTAGAAATTGAGCCAAAGAAGATAAATTCAGAAATGCACCAAGTTATGGTTCACCAGCTTAATGGGCTTAAATACTTGGGCCCAGTCCCCTGTCAAGTAATTTGGAGTATCGGTGAAGTTGATTAATAAACAACGGTCAGAAGTTGGTGTTGTCAAACGTGAATTCAACCACTGTTGTGCTGAATGAGTCCGAAAGTTTGTTGTCGGAGCTTGTTGGGTACCTTCCCAATTCTTGGTGATGATTTGACTGAGTGTACAATCAAATGAATAAAAAAAAAATAAAAAAAATGTTGGTTTGCGCAAGTCAAAGAGAAGGCAAACCGAGGTACATAGGCTACAATAGTGAGCTAAAGCTCAACTGAATTCTAGAAACACGCACAGGCTAACAAACAAAGAGGTTACAGGCAGACCCCTACTGTACTTGATGAGAGAAAAACTAGAAACAAACCCGCTAGCAAAATAAAAGAGGTCTAGAGGCCGCACCTCTTGTTAAAAAGACTGACTAACTGGAAGGAAAACTAAGTTACAAGACACACAGATAAAACCCGAGACTATTGAAAATTAGAGTTTGATCCGAAGGTCAAAGCTCTTGTCAAACCAAAAAATAAAACATGAAAACTAGCTCAGTAGATAAAAAAAATAAAAAAATAAAAAAATAAAAAAATAAAGTCCACTGGCATAAGTACATTTAGGTAAGTTACAAAGTGATCTGTTGGTGTTGGCTTCTTGTGTTTGAATTGAGATTACCGTGGGTGCATAGGCTTTTTTCCCTTGATATGGTGATGCTAGGATTCCTTGTCTGCTTCATAACCTTCTTCAATTGCATCAAAAGAGATCTCATCTAACCCCAAAGATAACCAAATCTCTAGAGGAACAGTGTCAGGTCTTACCACAACTATATGAGGAGGCATGGAGCTTGTAGCCAGATAGACATCAACCAGCATTGTAGGATTTGTTTTTTGTAAATCAGCAAAATTTTGTCTCTTAGAAGGCGGATACCATCCATCCATTGCTTGTAGTCATCCAGCGTAGGCCAAATGAGAGCACGACACGATGAAGGAACTGATGAAGGATCTTGAGGACCCTCCAAGTAGCTGCAACCATCAGGCATAAACTCAAAAAGGTTAGAAAAATTACTTCGGTTAAGTCTCTTTGTAGATAGTCTTGGATTCAGAAAATCGAGATTGAACTCAATCAAAGGGATGTGAGGATGAGTCTCAAAAGTAACATGTTCATCATCCCATTGCATTGAATTGAAACCAGGAGGGTATGGAGGCGATAGACTGAGTCTTTGATCTGGTTTGCGGACTTCATCATCACTCGAAGAAGCAATTGCTTCATTGTAATCCGCAACAGAAATAACCGTCTGATGGGTGATTTTTGAATTATCAGATCCATTATCACTATCACTTTCATTATCTTGATGTAAATCCAACTCATCATCACTGTCAGAGTCTTCCATGTTGCCTTGTTGAGCATAGAAATGGTGAAAGAGACCTTGTGGATAAGCTAAATCTTGTTCATATTGCACTAGATTCTGTGCTTGGATATAGTCATTGCAGTCATCCTGCCTATGACCTAGTCTTCTAAAGAAAATGCAGAACTTGTATGGAAGACCATAATAATCAAAAGCTAACCAATTAATGCCTTATCTTCCATCATTTGCATGAGTACCATCTCTCAGCTGCTCATGAACACTTGTTGTGACACTGATCCTCATAGTATAAGAGTCTTCACCTGCCTTCCATGGATTATCTAAAGCAACTACTTCCCCTAGTCTTTCGGCATAACCCCTGATGTTATTAGGCAGTTCTGCTTGCTCTCTAGATAATCCACTAATGGTGAGGTTGATTTCTACATTGGTGAGGATAATCTCATAAATATCTTAGCCATTATCTCACACTCTCAACATAAAAGTATCCCCCATTACAGCACTTGACTCTTGTCTAAATACTCTAACAAGTTCATGGTTTAACTCAAACCTTAGCAAATAATTTTCAAATCCAACCGTCCTAATAGAAAAACCATCCCTTATCTTCCATAAGTATATCAGCAGCCGTTTAAGCTTATATGAGTTTACGTTATTAGTAGACAGGAACCCACCAACAAGACAATTCTGCCACAACAATTGTGTAGCACTCAGGTGGACTGGTGAGTTATCAGGGAATGGACTGGTGAGTTATCAGGGAATAACATGTGATTTCTAGGATTAATACTCATAATGTTTCAAGAAAGTTTGTGAGGTTTATAACATCACCATTTCACAGAGAAGGCATGGTGAAGGTTGATTGGATAAAAGGTTAGGGTTAAAAGACAGCTTACAGCAAGGTTAAAATGAAAATGCTGCTACATAGAACACAAATTCAGAGTCAAGATTTATAAAGGGGGGAAAGATTGCAGGCCAAGAAAACCAATAAAAAAACAGAACTAGGGGCAAGAGGTCGTGCACAACCTCAGAAAAGCCAAGAACATAGCAAAATTCAGAGCAGAAAAGACTTGAAACGAAAGGGGTATTTCTCACAATAACCCTCCAAAGAACATGTGCACAAAACAAGCATAAGGTGGATTCATGTATCAAAAGTAGCTTCTAGCGAGTGAATAAGAACCCCAGCATCAAATCCAATTTCTTTAAAAAAAACACCTCCAATCCATGATGAAATCCAATAAACACAAGCCAGTCAGGATTGCATTTGAAGACCAGGGGAACAAACAAACTTACCTCTGCAAAAGCTGAAGATGATTGATTTGCATAAAGATCTCTGAACATCCCTCACACAGCTTTAAATTCAGATTTAAATAGCAATTGAAATAGAGAAAGGTAGAATTGGCTCCACCACATTGAATTGAATCTCGAAAACTCTGCATAGCCGCCTTCCAACATGGTTGTGATGATGAAATTAGACTAGAAGACAGTTTCTACTCAGACCCTATCTCAGCATAAAATCAGGTACAAAAGCCAACGAAAACAAGAGACAAAAAGATCACGACCATATTGAATGCACTTAGGTCAGAAGACCAACCCTAGCCGATAATCGGTGGAGACATTAATTGGGATCTAGGGTTCTAAGGAATTGATCGGCGCCAAAATTAGGGTTTTTTGAACTAATTTCAAACTGGTTGTAATGGGAAAGCGCCGAAGAGGAGAGAGAACTACTCGGTTTAATTTTGAAGGGAGATATAGGGGCTCCAAAATTGATTTAGGGGCTCCTCTAATAAGACGAAATAGGGACATTATGAAGTAAAACATTAAAACTTCTTATCCATAATATTTTCACAATATCCAAACCATCCCTCATTAGTAATTTTAATTACATTAATTAGTTAAGATTAATTTAAACTAATCATGATTAATTAAACATAATCTTTGACCTAATCAAATGATTTGAAAAAAAAAATTTATTTGAATTTGTGTTTGGTGGGAAGAAAAACTTGATGAAATCACGATTCGAAAGATTCAAATTTTGTTGTTCAGAGAAATTTACGGTTGGGTTTCATGTCGAACCCAACCGTAACCGTAAGAAAACCGAATAACACCCATTTTTGGCCAGATTTACGGTTGGGTTTTAAACAAAACCCAACCGTAAATCAAAGAACAATGATGAACACCAATTTTTGGCTAGATTTACGGTTGGGTTTTCAACAAAACCCAACCGTAAATCAAAGAACAGTGATTAACACCATGTTTTGTGCAAATTTACGGTTGGGTTTTAAACCATACCCAACCGTAAGTAGAAGAAAATGATGAACACCATTTTTCCCATAGTTACGGTTGGGTTTTAAAGGAAAAACCAACCGCAACTCATCCTTTTGAGAATTGATTTTTTTTTGTTAAATATGAGTTTTAAAAATCAAATTTTTGAAATAATTCAATCATTTTTACTAGATTGAAGGTAAATTGGGTGTTTGAAACAAAGAAAAAACGAAAAACACACAAATTAGAAAATCCAAATTTGTGTTATCCAGTAGAATTTACGGTTGGGTTTTGGCTTATAACCCAACCGTAACAGTTCTGTTAATATTTGTTCCAATTTCAACACATAATTACGGTTGGGTTTTGGCTTATAACCCAACCGTAACAGTTTTGTTAATATTTGTTTCAATTTCAACACAGAATTACGGTTGGGTTTTGCCTTAAAACCCAACCATAGCCTGTAGAACTTACGGTTGGGTTTGGCTTATAACCCAACCGTAAAATATTCTGTTAATTTTTGTTTCAATTTCAACACAGAATTACGGTTGGGTTTTGCCTTAAAACCCAACCGTAGACAAGTTGTGGTGTTTGTACAAAATGTATTACGGTTGGGTTTAGTTATCGGACCCAACCGTAAATGATCCTGTTAACTTTTTTTTTTATTTTCAATATACTCCAAATTGGGTTTAAAACACACCTTTTTAACTTATTCATTCTATTGTAATAGATTTAAAGTAGTACATTAAAGGAAAAAAACAAAGGAAACGAAATACAATAGACCATTGGATGATTACACTTAAACACTTAAAGATAATGGCGATAATCAAACACCCGACTTGTTTCCATAATACGGTAGCAATCTGTATGCTTGAACTCCTCCCCATATTTGATTCTATACTGCTCCATAGACAACACATGCTGAAAAAAACAAATCAATTATTAGTTTGAGTTTTTGAAATCTCTTTTTAATTAACGATTTATTAATCGACAAACTTACTCTTTCCTCACCGTTCTCGTAGGGATTTGCTTCGAATCTCATTTGCTTTTCCAGTTTTAAGTTGTTCATTTGTCGATACAACGTCTCTAACCGTCTCTTGATGGCTCTCCACGGCCTATGATTTACATTCCCCTCTAATGCCGCAAACATTCGAAATACCCGCTTCCATCATTCTTCGGTATCTTGACCCTCATACCAATTTTGTTGTGAAACAACGTTGTTATTGTTGTTATAGAAGGCTCTATCGTAAGCATGCTCTAGCATCGTATGCCACGCTCGAACAATTGCAACATCTTCATCATTCGTGTATGTGTTTACCATTTTTAGTGGTTGAAAGGGTATGGTGAGAATAATGAGAAAGTCTAGAATTATAATGAGAATGAAAGGGATAGAGAATAATGCGAAAGTGACAAGTAACGGTTTCCTTTTATAGGGAAAAAGGAACCAACGGCTAGATTTTTAAAACAAAAAATCCGTTGAAATTGTGTACTTTAAGGAGACGGAAATTCAGACATTTTGAGAATCCCGCAGAATTTACGTTTGGGTTTTGAGGTGAAACCCAACCGTAATCTAGTTGTGGTGTTTCTACAATTTATTTACGGTTGGGTTTAGTAATCGAACCCAACCGTAAAATGATTTTTACAGTGAAATGTAGTTACGGTTGGGAAGGCTCACCTAACCCAACCGTAACTTGTAGTGTTAGTATTAGTGTATATTTTACCATATTGTTACGGTTGGGTTTTGCCTTAAAACCCAACCGTAATCTAGTTGCGTTGTTTGTACAATTTTTTTACGGTTGGGTTTAGTAATAGAACCCAACCGTAAATATGAATGTTTGTAGTATGAATTTTAGTTACGGTTGGGTTGAGTCACGGAAGCCAACCGTAAAAGCAGTTTTTAAGACAAAATTAGTTATGCTTGGGTTTAGTTCATTTTCTTATCAAATACCAGAGTTGTGAAGAACCTTATTTTTAACATTAAAGGAAGAACCAAAGGAAACGAAATACAGTAGATCATTAGATGATTACACTTAAACACTTAAACACTTAAACACTTAAACACTTAATCATAACGGCGAAACTCAAGATAGAAACTTTGTTCCAAGATGCGATAGCAATCTGTATGCTTGAACTCCTTCCCATATTTGATTTTATACTGCGCCCTAGCCATGGCATGCTGAAAAAAATAAATCAATTATAAGTTTCATTATTTAAAATATTTTTTGAGAAAAAATGATTTATTAATTGACACACTTACTCTTTCCACATTGGTTTCGTTGGGAAATGTTTCAACTCTCATTTTCATTTCCAGTTTTAGGTTTTCCATTTCTTCATACAACGCCTCAAAGCGTCCCTTGATGGTACTGCACGTCCTCCGATATCTATTCCCGTGTAATGCCACAAACATTTCAAATACACGCTCCCACCAAGAATCGTCCTCCTGACAGTCCATCCAATTTTCAGGTATAACAACGTTTCTATTGTTGTTATAGAAGGCTTTCTCGTAAGCGTGGTCTATCATCGTAACCCACCCTCGAACAATTGCAACATCTTCATCATTCGTGTATCGAACCATTTTTAATGGTTGAAAGGGTATGGTGAGAATGAGTTGGAAAGTGTAGAATTATAATGAGAATGAAAGGGATAGAGAATAATGAGAAAGTGAAAAGGAAAGGTTTCCTTTTATAGGGAAAAAATTCGCAACGGCTAGATTTTCAAAAAAAAACCGTTGGAATTGTATTTTTGTCACTATTCAGGGATAATTTACGGTTGGGTTTTGTAATGAAACCCAACCGTAACAAATTTGTGGTTTTTGTAAAGTTATATTACGGTTGGGTTTTGGCTTAGAAAGCAATCGTAAATTTTGATGTTAGTTTTAGTGGGATGATCATTTACGGTTGGGTTTTTATAATGCAACCTAACCGTAACAAACATGTTAGTTTATTGCAAATTATATTACGGTTGGGTTTAATTATCGGACCCAACCGTAAACATAATTTTTTTAGTGGAAATGTAGTTACGGTTGGGTGATTTCTTGAAACCCAACCATAAATGATCATCTTCATTTCCTATATTCTTCATTTTTTATGCTTAAATCAGTCTTGTATTTGTTTTATGTTGGTGGTAAAAGTGGAAGAGAGATAACAGAGTTTTAACCCAAAATTTTGAAAAAAACCAAAATGAGTGATTCTAGTGGCAAATTTGTGGAGGGTGAATCCTTGTATGATTGCCAAACTAAATTCTACATACCCATTGAGGGAGACCCAACTATGTATGATTATTTGGATGGTAGAGAGGTTTTAAGTGTAAGTTGTGATGGTGAAACTAAACCAAATGGAGAAAGTAGTCGTCAAAGTGAAGATTCAACTGCTGAGAATAGTCAGGTATCATTCTAACTTAAACTTTTTTTCATTTTTTGCTGATATTTAAGGAAATGAGGTGCATAATCAGTTTTTTTTTTGTTACACCATCATGGTTACGGTTGGGTTTTAAGCCAAAACCCAACCGTAACTATACATTTGTGTTTCTGAAAAATAGAGTTTTACAGGTTTACAGTTGGGTGGTTACCAAAAACCCAACCGTAACTTATTACGTGCATGGGTATTTGTGTTTCATGATACGGTTGGGTTTTAGTCTTTAACCTAACCGTAACATTGGTTTGGCTTTTTTTGTTGTATTACGGTTGGGTCCGTCGATTATACGGTTGGGTCTGACGCTTCTAACCCAACCGTAAACTTATTGGTTTTAGTGTTTTGTCTGACGCTTGGCCTTGATCTCTTTTGTTCAGCTCGCGGTCGTAACTCAACCAATGAATGATCAGCCTCCTCCAAATGATATTGAAATTATAGATACTACGGATCACTATTTGAACGACCTGGTAGGTTATTGATAAGTTGTTAATCCCTTTCGACATCTAACATAATGCCATTTTTTTCCTCCTAACTTTCTGTTCTTGGACCATGCAGACATGGGATAAAAAAGATGATGCAAAGAAGTGGGCTACAGAACATGGGAAACTCATCATGTGTGTGATTGTTTGTAACAACCAACAAAAACACAACCGCTTTCAAATGGTTTGTGAGTGTAGTGGACAATACACAAGACATGCAAAAAAGGGTACTGAGTATGTACCAAAGACGAAGATCAAGCGAAAAACTTACACTAAGAAGACGGGCTGTCCTTTCAAGCTTCAATTTCGTAAGAACAACGAGAATAAGTGGTTCTTGTCTACGGTTGTATGCGGTCGTCACAGCCACCTACCACCAGAGACTTTGTTAACGCATCCTTCTATGGCCCGGCTTACCAAGGAAGAAAAGCTCATCGTAAACGATATGACGGAAAAGCGTTTGAAACCCAGTGATATACTCGGGCACTTGAAGAAAATAAACTCAAATAATGTGTCTACGTTGGAGACAATCTACAACGCCAAAGCCAAGTTGAAGCGTGAGAAATGGGAAGAAAGGGACCCGATCCAACAACTTTTGTACTTGGGGGAGACGAAAAACTACACCATGTTTCACGAAGAAGATGAGAATAAAGAAATTAAACATATTATATTGGCTCATTCCGAGTTTATAAAGTTAGCACGGTGCTCCCATCAAGTGCTTATGATGGATTGCACGTACAAAACTAACAAGTATGAGCTTCCGGTTTTGAATGTTGTAGGGCAAACTTCTACCAAGTCCCCGTTTAGTGTTGCCTTTTGCTTCTTGAGAAACGAGCTCGAAGAAAGCTATGTGTGGGCATTGGAACAAATTAAATTATTCTACGTTGAAGGATATACCCCTAAGGTAATTATCACCGACAAAGAACAAGGCTTGATGAATGCCATTGCAAGGGTATTCCCAGATGCTCATCATCTTCTTTGCACGTTCCACTTGTGGAACAATATTCAAACCAAGTGCAAAACGATTATTCGGCCAACTGATAGACACATTTTAGTGTCTAAATTACACCTTAATTTCTAGTGAGTTAGTATTCGATTTTGTGTCTATTACGTGTTTTTATGCTTTTGTAGGTACATTTGAAGAATAAAGATTTGTGGAAAAATTGGCTCAAAAAGTGATAAAGGCACCCAAGGACAAGTGTTATTGGCACCCTAGAAATGGATAAGGGGCACCCTCGAGTCAACTCGGTCAAAATCGGGTCAAACCCGAGTCAAATCGGTCAACCCGAGTTGACCGAGTCATTCACCGATTCAACTCATCGGACGAAAATGCTGTACTCAACTGTGAACGTTAATTCATGATAAAACTTGGTTATTTTGCTCTCAAATTGATACACAAGCTAGAAGAGTTCAACACAAGACTAAACACGCCAAGAAACAACAATTTTAGCCGGAAAAATAGCCCCAAATCCGAATTTGGCCGGAAAAAGGGAGTTAGACTTTGATTCGGATTTGGGAAGATTTGGATGTGTTTTAAAGAGTTCTATTAGGTTTAGAAGACTCACAAGGATCCCTAGAGTCTATATATACCAAGAGAAGCCAAGAAGAACGGGGAGAATAGCTTAGAATTGAAGTTTCGGAGTCGCCGGAATTGTGGCCGGAATACTCACGATCCGGCCAGCTGCTGCTGCACCGGTCACCGCCGGTGACCGTGTTCTTCAACTGGTCGCTGCCGAAGAAGAAGACACAGCAACACTTATAAGTGTTGCTGTTCTGTTGCCTTAAATTTCAAATTTCTTCCTTCCTTTTCAATTGCCTTAGCCTTTTGTAACGGCTGAACCTTGTTCTGTAACACTTATAAACGCGTCTGTTCAGCTGTTGCACTATTATTCAACCTTGTAATCAATATTTTGAGCAATGAAAAGATCTTTTGAGCAAGTTTTCTTCACCATGAGCTAAGTCTATTTACTGGGATGATGGAGGAGGTTTTTCTCTCAATTTTATGTGGTAAGTCTATTTTTAATTAATTATTTATAATTCTTTTATTATTATTTGCATGGATTTAAATTAGAAAAAAAATGGTTTTTATTAAATAGTTGTGTTCTCTTTTGATGGGTCATGCTTCGTTAATTAATCTTGATGTCCCATGCTTAGGATTTACAACTATTCTTATAGGAAACATATTTTTGGCAAACTTGAATAAAATTGTTAAAAAGAATTACATGATTAATCACATAGATTGTTAGAAATAACTGAACCCTGATTCCTAGTTTTCTCCATATTTTCTAAAAATATTCTCTAGTTTATTTTCCTGATTTTTATTAGTTTAGATTAAATTTAATATTTTCTAAAATCATTACCTTCACAAGTTCGAGTAACGAACCTTTTTTTACCACTATATAAAACCACATCAATTTTTGGCGCCGCCGACGCGGACTTGTTTTTAGGTTTAGGGTTTTAGATTTATTTTTAGGTTTTTATTTTTTTACTTTGTTCTATTTTACGTTTGTTTGGTATTTTTCCTTTTTACTACAGGTTCGATTTTGGATCGAAAAGAGATTACGCCCAAGTTTTGGAGTTAAATCTAAAGACTTGGAATTAAAAAAGGGAAAAGCTTAAAGAACGAAAAAGAAGATCGAAGATTTTATTTTATTTTTTAAAATTAGATTTTTAGTTTATTTTAATTAGTTTTAATTAGTTTTAATTAGTTTAGAAAATTGTATTAGGGTTTTTATTAATTCTGTAATTTTTATTTTATTTTTGGACACTTTTGGACATTTTTAAACCCTACGGAAGGGTAATTTTGAATATCAAACTGTGTGCAGGGACGGACGACAATTACGATATTGTCTCGGCCCCTCGGGTTCGCACACTATTAAAAAGGATATTAGTGGCCCGAGTCGACTTCAACGGTTCATCGCCCGTCTAGAACGGGAGGTAAATTTCGACCAACCCACGAATCTCCTGTCAGTGGGTTTTCTGGACGCCTTTGTATGCATATATGCTGAGGACTGAATACGGAACTTAATTTCTGCATAGTAAAGGGCAAGGCCTGGCCATACAAGATAAGGTTTCGGATTTCATCACCGTCTCCTTCTTGCCCGCCTTAGGAAAATGAAACCTACACGAACCTAAGCTTAAAATATTGACTAGAAAGAGACCGATAAGGTAACGAGCTTATAGGAAAATCGGTTGGAAGGACTGTATTGGTTTCCTTATTAGCTTAACTCAAAAAGCAGGAAGATTAGATTAAAGTTGATTAGAGCCGCCCTGTAACCCAGGGAAGCGTTGCCAAAGAGACAGGGGTATCAAAGCTCCATTGAGCTTCTCCTGTTTCTCTTCAACTTGATTTAACTCGGATTGCTCAGAGAGATTCGCTAAAATTGTAACCAGTTGCCTTCTGAAAGAATAGAAGCTGGTCTAGAAACAATCTAAGTGGAACCATCATGCTTGTTGTTTGCTAGATTAAGGTTTGATTTGGTTGAGTCAGGGCACGATTGTGGTTGATAAATTTCTTGTTAGGGTTTTTGCATGCCAAGAACGCCCTTAAGGCGAACTTGGGATAGACCGTGTCAGCAATGACAACTCTGAAGGATTTGTGGAATCCAACCAGGACCTTACGTCCATCTTGCATCAAGTTAGCTGCTACTGAAGCGAGCTACGAACTGAAACCCAAAATCATCCAGATGCTTCCATTATTCTTAGGAAAAGAGAACGAGAATCCCTATTTTCATGTTAGGGAGTTCGAGGAAATATGTAGCACAATCAGGATTAGAGACTTGAATGACGAGTCTATTAAACTTAGACTATTTCCCTTTTCACTAAGAGATAGAGCCAAGTCATGGTGGTATAGCTTGGCCCCTCAGTCGATTGAGACCTATGCCCAACTTACTTCATGTTTTATTCAGAAATTCTTCCCTAAGAACAGAATATCCTCAATTAGGCAGAAAATTTTCACGTTTTCTCAGCATGAGGGAGAGTCTCTGTATGTTTATGTAGAAAGGTTCAACGACTTAGTGTCCCAATGCCCAGACCACGGTTTAGATGAGTTAAATCTAGTTCAGATTCTCTATGAGGGTTTGGATTATGCGACTGTAACCTTGGTTGAGTCCTTGTCAATCGGAGAAGTCGACAGTAAGACTCCTGCTGAGGCGATGCAATTTCTGAGTGACATCGCCGAGAAAACCCATCAGTGGGAGAGCAATAGAAAACCCAACCCATTAGAATCCTTATCTAGAAGGCTAGAACTGGTCGAAATGAATCAAGTTAGTAGTTTAGAGCCCAACCCATTCGACGAGCAGGCTTTTGCTCCTTATAATAACACTAGCTTTGATAACCATAGAAAGTTCGACCCATATTCGGAATCTTATAACCTTGGCCTGAGTGACCACCCGAACCTTTCCTGGTCGAAAGGCCAGGCTCAAGGTCAGTTTAGTAATGCTAAAGGTCCTCCAGGTTTCAGTTATACAAATTTGGTCGGTCCAACTCAGCCCAGCAATGATGAAAAGTATGAGCAGAGGTTCCAAAGCCTAGAAAAAGCTGTGTCTAGCATCCAGACCTCAATTAGTGACATTGCTGCGGCTTTAAGAGAAAGAGAGCCTGGTAGGTTTCCGACCCAGCCCCAACCCAATCCAAGAGGCATCAATGAAATGGCGACAGGTGAGAAATCATCCAGTCACGTGAATGCAGTCACGACCCTTAGGAATGGTAAATTGGTGGACAACAGGGTAACTGGGCCTGATAGTGGACATACTGTAGTTCACCCTGACCCAATAGCCGAAGAGACTGATAAAGTCTCTGATGAGCCTGAGGAAACCCCTCGGGCCACCGATTTTATGCCTAGAGCCCCTTATCCAAGGTTGTTAGCACCTACTAGGAAGGACCCCAACTTAGAAACTGTCAACATGGTAGAGACCCTAGTTCAGAAGACATTACCAAACACTTTGATAGAAGACCCATTAGAGAAATGTCAAGCCCACTTTGGATTAGATTTTCATGAGTTGGACTTTAAGCATGAACCACCAGATACACTGATAAGTAGTGAGTTAGGCCCATCAGAAGAGGAGTCCAAACCGTCTAGTGAGTTGGAGCTTAGGCCCAACCCATTAGAAGGTCCATTAGAAAAATGCCTAACCAACTACAGATTTAATGGCAACAATGATAGGGTTATTGATGAGGTGCGTACTTTGTTAGGCTTTGCACCACCGGATTGTAATTTAGAAGAAGCAGTTGACTATTTTCGAGAATCTGACGATCCGGAAATGAGGGAAATTGTTATTAGTCTATCTAGAGACACTGAAAACTCTAAGTTTGGGGGTAACTATCATTCTCCATGTGCTATACCATTAACTCTTAAGAAGGTCCCTAGCTTGGGACCTGACATAGGCACCGCTGCAATTTTACGAGATCATCCTCCAGTTAGATTGACCAATCTTCAGTTGCCAGAAACCCATCCTCTGGTCGATGTGGTTTACCTAGATAGGGATCAAGGTGTACTCAGATCGTTTATCCTCTTAGCTTGCTGCAATTTACTTCTACCATGGGGCACACTATTTGATTCAGATGACCCACAGTTGTTCCGATTATTGCTATATGATTTAAGGGGGTGACTAATTCTTTTCTAGTCTGGCTGAAGACTTTAGACTTAGCACTTCTTGGGAGGTAACCCATGCTCAGGCATTCTTTTCTATCTTTCTGACTCCCTTACTTTTACTCTTTTGGTATTGTTCTATACTTAGAAACATTGAGGACACTGTTTAGTTTAAGTTTGGGGGTATTGGGAGACTTTTTAGGTTTAATAAGATTTGGAATTTAGAAGCATGTGAACAATTTAGGGTGACACTAACCACTCTAGGTAGATAGAAACTTAGCCATTTTGCTATAAGGATTGGTGTGCCCAGCTAGATGATCTATTCATAAAGGAGACAGAGTTCAGGTGTTAGAAATAACATGATAGTTATCACCACCATATCACGTTCTGTTTTATTATTTGCAATTTCGTGTTTCTCTGAGAGTATTGGTGGGTCCTAGCATCGACGTGTTAATTAGCGCTGGAATGACATTTAGTGTGTTGAGATCATGCCCCAGTTTGAATAATATGTTATTGTTTTAGAGTTATGTGTGTGGTCCCCCTGTCTCCGTCGCCTAAGCAAGCGTGGAACGCAGGATCCATGGGA
>JAJJMC010009272.1:1984069-2017136 GCA_023531435.1 Papaver californicum | reverse complement strand
AAGTTCGAGTAACGAACCTTTTTTTACCACTATATAAAACCACATCACCAACAAAGAAAAGCGAGATGGAGAGAATTAAAAAATTGCCGGTTTCAGAACAAGAAACGGCCAATGAAAAATTCGAGGAGGATGACAAGTTGGCGGAACTAAAATGGGCTACTTTCCAAACTGAATGGGACGCTTTGACATGGTCTATCACCAAGGAAGATTATGAAGAAAATGTTTGTATGTTATGCTTGCATTGGAGTAATTATCCAAAAGTTGTGAACTATTTTATGGAGCATTGGTTGAATCCCCACAAAGAGAAGTTTGTAGCGGCGTTCACAAACCAATATAGGCACTTTGACAACCAAGCTACAAGTACCGTGGAGTCATCTCACAACAGAATGAAGAAGAAGCTTCATAATTCTGATGGTGGGTTTGTTACGGTCTTCGAAGCGATGCACGATTATTTTCTCCGTGACCTTGACAGAGTTAAGGAATCTTTTGAAAAAAGCCTTTCTAGAAAACACGTCAGTTATAAGGACGAACCATTGCTCCAAAGTATTTTTTATAAGGTGTCGCATTGTGCTATTGAGAAGATAATGTACGAAGTAAAGCACTATAGATTGGGCAACTTACACGGAGAAGAAGAATGTGTTTGTCCTAACATGTCAAGTTTGGGACTTCCCTGCCGGCATTTGATTCCCAAGTACGAAGAAGACGGTGTGATCCCAATTGAAGGTATTGATCCGTTTTGGCAACAATTGTCTTTCGATGAACCCATCGTCGAGCAAGATTTTGGTGCATCGTTTGCCGACACCCATGTTGGAAAGGCTTTAGCCAACAAATACGATACATTAAATAAGGCGCAAAGGCAAATTTGGTTGACGAAGTTGAGTTATTTCGTGTTTCCACACACAAGGTACGCTGTCAAGGAACCAATTAGAGGGAAGAGAAAAGATAGGCCTTCTACCAAAAAATCGAGGGCCGTCGGACGCAAAAAAAGCAAGGGAATTGCATGAAGAATCAAAGAAAAGAAACCCTTGTGCATTTGAGCATTTGCAAAAGGAATATGAAGCAGAGGATGAGAAGGAGGATGATGTTGAACGAAAAATAAGTCAAACAGAACAAGGGAGGCCAAGTGTAGTAGATATTAAAGGAAAAGGTCCCGCGGTTCCCACTCAAGAAAGTTCAACAATTGAACTTGGTGCCAAGGGAAAAGTTCCTCCACAATCAAACTCAAGAAGAGTAAGTATGAAGGAATTAGCAAGAAGGAAAAAAAGAGTTAGTATGAAAGAATTAGCAAGAAGAAAAGAAAAACTTAAAGCCAATACATTAGTGGTTGAATAGCCATATAAGATCCGGATTGCAAGAGGATTGATGCAATTTCCATCAAACTTTTCAAGAATTGAGAATGGCAAAATCGTCCGAACCGAGCACATTATTTATGAAAATTATATGTCATCGTTTCCGGCTTTTTTTCGTCCATACATAAAGGCAACCGACGATGTTGCCGGTGATGGTAATTGTGGATACCATGTATTCATCGAACAAGTTGGACCATTTAGCGGAGCAGCAGGGTTGGGTATGGACGAAGTAACTTATGTAAGACATAAGTCAACGGTTGAACTACGCTCTTACCCGGATTTATACAAGCCAATGATGTGTGCATATAGAGATGAAGAGTCGTTGTTAAACGAGGAGTTCATCGCTCTCGAAAGGCGTTTAATAGGCAACAAGAATTGCACTAGCGAGTATTGGATGAGCATGCCAACATGTGGGCAAATCCTCGCCAACGCTTTCAATTGCGTCATACATTACATCTCAAATGGATATTGTTTTACATTTGCACCAACAAGATCAACATTTGTCGAACAATTGGCTAATAGAAGATGTGTGATTGGGCTGGTCCAGAACTGCCATTATGTTGGTCTCAAGTTGAAAGAAGGAAGTCCATTACCCCCTTTACAGGATGGATACGATGGTGATATCGCCAAGTCTTGGTGTCACCGGTTCAAGCATAATTTCGAACTCTGGAAGGCATTAAAACCCTCCCCGACCTTTCAATTCATATCATTTGTTTCTGACTCGGAGTCGGAATGATAATATAGTAAACCTGGAAGGCATTAAATATTCGTAGTAACAATATCATATGTATGTTGGAGGAATCATAATATTAATATATTTTTTGGAAATGAAAAATTTGGAGTATCACATGTGTGAAAACGAAATTCACCCAGGTTTACGGTTGGGTTTTCAGTGAAAACCCAACCGTAAAAAAAATAATTACGGTTGGGTACTGAGTGCAAACCCAACCGTAAACCTACCAGGGTTTTTCACCCAGTTTTACGGTTGGGTTATGACTCCAAAACCAACCGTACAACTGCAACGCTTACGGTTGGGTTTTGAGACCAAACTCAACCGTAAACCTGGATGAATTTTAATCTGGAAGGGTTACGGTTGGGTTTGCATTGAAAACCCAACCGTAAATATTTTTGTTAACCTTTTTTGGAATTTCAGTTCACTCTAAATTGGGTTCAAAACACAAAATTTATGTAAACATCAAATTTTTGACCACATTACAACCCATGAAATCATTAAAGTAACCTGGGATACAATTGAAATTACCACTAACATACCCAAATGGCATTACAAAAGAACTAATAAATAGGTTTGCGAGTGAGCAAAAAGTCCTTTAGGATGTGATAATGAGGTAGGTATAAAAAGGGGCATATTTTCCATCTCCTCCATTCTTCAAGAGATCTCTGTAACACCTCATCTTCGGTTTTACCCCTAAGTCGTAGTTGACCAATAATACGAACTAATGCCATAAATTCTTCTACGTATCGGTGTATAGTGTTATATCGACAAATCAAGTTGACGTGATCACGGTTAAAAGGGTTGTCGGTTTCAGAACAAAAATTTTCATGGATTGTTTGCCAATAACTCGGACTCGTTAAACCACTTTGCCTTCTTTCTTCTCCTCTTTTTGGAAAACATAATACATAGTTGCGGCAAATACACAAATCTTCATCCAAAGAAAAATCTGGATTTTTAATCCCAGGTTGACCCATATTCCACTATGTTAGAGTACTAGTTTTGTTAGAGATGATTGTTGTAACATATAGGTTTAACTTTTAAAAAAAATGGATGGGTTGGATATGTACTCAACTATTTCACTTATAAACCAGAAGTGTAACGGCTATATTTTGAAAAATGGGTCGTTCAAGGTTTGAACGGCTCTATTTGAAAACCCAAAAAAAAATCAAAAACGACCCAAAACTTTCCTAAAAATAGATTTTACGGTTGGGTTTTAGCTGAAAACCCAACCGTAATATCCTAGGGAAATTATGTGTTGAGGTTCTTTATTTACGGTTGGTTTTTGTAGCTTTGAGTTTTAAGGTCAAATTAGGGTTTGAAAATCAAAAATTTGAACTTATTAAATTATTTTAACTAGATTGAAGGTAAATTGGGTCATTCAAACAAAGAAAAAACGAAAAACAAACAAATTAGAGAATCAAATTTTAAGTTATCCAGTAGAATTTACGGTTGGGTTTTGGCTGAAAACCCAACCGTAATATCCTAGGGAAATTGTGTTGTGGTCATATATTTACGGTTGGGTTTTCAGCCAAAACCCAACCGTAACCAACCTTTGTAGCTTTGAGTTTTAAGGTCAAATTAGGGTTTGAAAATCAAAAATTTGAACTTATTCAATCATTTTAACTAGATTGAAGGTAAATTGGGTCATTCAAACAAAGAAAAAACAACAAACAAATTAGAGAATCAAATTTTAAGTTATCCAGTAGAATTTACGGTTGGGTTTTGGCTGAAAACCCAACCGTAATATCCTAAGGAAATTGTGTTGTGGTCATATATTTACGATTGAGTTTTCAGCCAAAACCCAACCGTAAAATTATTCTTTCATATTTACGGTTGGGTTTTGGATGAAAACCCAACCGTAAAACTGTAGGATTAAAATGTGATAGAGTTACGGTTGGGTTTCCAGGCAAAACCCAACCGTAAACCTGTCACATTTTTCATTTTGCCAGTTTTACGGTTGGGTTTTGCCTAGAAACCCAACCGTAACACTAATGTGACTGGGTATTTTTACCGGGATTTCCCAATGCATGGTTTAACTTCACATTAAAGGTACAACTAATTCACACATACAAAACAAAACCATAGACATAGAGTTAGGGAGAAGGAGGAGGGGTAGGTCGATGACTTTGACGAGCTCTTTTTTTGCTCATAAGATTACGATGAGCAGCACCGCCACGAGTACGAGCTCCAGCACGACCGCCTCGAGTACGAGCACCACGTTGCGCATCCCCGGCTTCATCATGTGTCTCTTCATCCGATGCTTGGGGCTCTCTTCTAGTAGTACTCGCATCTCTAGTCGCGCCTCTTGTATCGGGTCTACTCCTCTTTAAAGTCCGCTGCACATCCTCAACTTCATGATGAAGCTCCCTAATCAAAGCTTGGAGTTGGTCATGCGTCCTCACATCAATTGTGCTTAGGCATGGATTAATAGAGTCCGCCAATGCAACGGCTTTCTTTTTCTATTCACATATGAAAATAAAAGTAGGATGAGTGTTTAGTAATAAATCTTAAAAACATTAATAACAAAAATAATGTACGTACCAAATTGAAATATGCCTTCTTCCAGAAACCATCTCCTGTGTTGATTGCCAGAGTCTCAGGATCATTGTTGATGATAGTTGGATGACCAAAATGGCGATACCACTCCAAGTAATCTTCTGCAGCCTCTTTTGTGCCCGGAGAGGGAGTTAACTCATTCCTTTGTACTTGGTATTTCGGATCAGTGCGGTTATTCCAAACCGCGACTGAAGGCGTCGGCTCATAGTTTAGCACGATGTTTGGCCCTTCGATCATCGACCCATTCACACACAATTTAAATATTTCACGTGTCACCGTTGTTTGGACGTATCCATATTGCCGGAGAGTTCGGCGGGGGTTGGACATCACGTATCCAAAAGGATGATACAAAGGGACGTTGTAGCCTGCCACGTCCGACAATTCACGTAAATCCTCAACATGTCCATGACCCTCTATGCTAATCTTCACATAAGGGTCGAAAAAAACATCATCAACCGTGAAAGCATCAATTTCTGTTCTCATCTTTGCTATGAGCACTTCTTTATATTTTGCCTGCGTCCCGGTGAAGACGAATTTCTTTCCCGTAGGTCCATTAACATCAACGCTTGTTTGAGGAGCCAGTCTGGGAAAGTGATCGTATACCCATGCCTATAAAGATAATTAATATTAATATAAGAAAATGAGAAAAAAATAAATTAAAATTGAACATTGAAATTCAAACAATAAATTACCTGAAGCAGACCGGTATTACCGGCAATCTCAGTTCCCCTGACCCTCGAAGCTTTTCGAAGGTTAGCAAGTAGGTAGGCCAGGGTGGCAGTTCCCCACGAGTACTGATGGGTCATCCTGAGATCACCCTGAAACCATTGTAGATACTGGACGTTGACCCTGTTGCCCGAGTTGTCACTAAAGAAGATGGTGCCGAGCATATATAGCAGATAAGCTCTGGCTGTTCGAATGGCTCTAGTGTCATCTATGACGACCCCAGCCATTTCCAACTTTGCGGTCCCTCCAAACTTCTCCCGTAGTGACCGTAGCAATATTTTCTTGCTCATGGATTGACCTTTCTTCTTTGGCATCCCCGGTTTATCTCCACTCACCAATTTAAATTCCGATTCAACTTCGGTCTTCTCCCATCCAAGTGTTTCTTTGACAAGTGCATAAATATCACTCCAGGACATGTTGTTGTCAAAATCCTCAAACACAGATTTACCTTCCACCTCCAGCCCAAGAATTGATTGGACATCATCCGGCGTTATAGTCATCTCGCCGAATGGGAGATGAAACGTATCGGTTTCAGGCCAATAACGTTCCCTGAAGGCTGCGCATACGACACTGTCATACTCCCACATTGAATGTGTAATTCCGGAGCTAACCCGGTACCATTTACCAAAATTGTACAGCCGTACATTCATCAGTTAAGGGCCAATGTTGAGCCCTTTGAAGAACCAATTTCTTGATCGCCTGTGTATGATCCTACAAAGAATAAAAATAAATTTGTTTTACTCACAAAAGTTTAAAAACAAAAATTTAACAGAATAAGAGAAGTAATTAGAATAATACCTTGGTCGCTGCAACTTTGGCAGCCCATGAATGGGGATAACCAAATAATATTGCAGATTTGTCTGGGGCCTCACCCCATAGTCCTCCATTCCTCTTCTTAGGCCACAGTTGAGGTTCAGCCTTTTCTTTCGGAATTTCTTTGGCAACCCTTTTCTTTGTCTTTTCTTTTCGAATTTCTTTACCTTTGCCTTGAGGGACATGTTGTTCTCTGTCCCCCTCTTCTTCTTCGTGTTGTTGCTCTTGTGGTGGTTCTCTAATCACAAGAGAACCTCTGGGTGTTGGTAGATCACCCAAGCCTTGAAACACATTATATTCCTCTTCTGCAATTTGAGGAACACTACCACCACCTACCTCAAAAGAGGGATTATAGGTCTTGCTCACGCCTCTCTTCTGAACCCCTAAATGCTTTCCGTGGCGAGGGGTTGGAGTGTGAGAAATAGGTGTTATAAATTATTACCCCTCTTATTCTTCCTACAACACACAACCAATACAAGTTAGATAATTTCAAAGCAATTCAACTTCAACAAAAAAAATATTCACTACACAGGAAAAATTACGGTTAGGTTGTTTCTCAAAACCCAACAGTAATTTTTCTCCCATATTTTACGGTTAGGTTTTGAGAAAACCCCAACCGTAACTTACATGTAGCTGATGTGCACATCAGGCTACATATGAATTATGGTTGGGTTTTTCTCAAAACCCAACCGTAAAAATATAAGTACAAAAGGTGGTCCATATGTTACAGTTAGGTTTTAAGAAAAAACCCAACCGTAATATTCAAACCAAATTTTTATGGACGCTCTTTGTTACGGTTGGGATTTTCTACAAACCCAACCGTAAGTTGTATTTAAAAATTGGCGCAAATTAGTTACGGTTGGGTTATCTATTGAAACCCAACCGTAATATTCTGAACTATTCATCTTCTTCCCTTTGATTTACAGTTGGGTATTGAAAATAACCCAACCGTAATACTCAAGAACATGAAATATTACGGTTGGGTTTTGACACGGACCCAACCGTAATATCAACTGTGTGCAACATTTTTTCCCCAAAATCATGATCAAACATGCGAATAAATCAATTACAAGTTCTAAGAATACATGGGTTTTCTACAATACCTTAGATACACCATTGTTGTACTTTTCGGTGCTTGATTTTGCTTGTAACTGTCGATTTCTTGTTGAATCTCTTGATTAGGTTGAAAGGAGCAGGGTTGATTGCCATCACTGCTACCTTGAACGCCTTTAGTATGCTTCTTCATCTCGAATTGTTGAGTTGAGTTTAATCGTCGATGAATTTTACGAATCGCCGATGAATCGAGGGAGATTACGGTTGGGTTTTCTTTTGTTTAAGTTTTTAAAAATTATGAATTTTGTTAAAAGAGTTTAGGTTTTAATTGGTATAAGGGTAAAATGGTCATTTAACAAAACTCCCTAGGATATCCCTTATTATAAAAATGGGTCACCTCGGCTCAACTAGGAGCCCCTCATTCAAATTTGGAACCCCTTTATCAGCCTTCTTAATTTTTAGTTTCCTCCCATATTATGTTTATAATGTTTTATGTTTAGTCTGAAATTTTATAGATATGACAGTGTATGGTATATATACACACATAGCATATTAGAACATGCACATTCTTACACGTAAATCCGAAATAGTATACCACATGGCATGGGAGGTTTGTGGTGATATATAAATGTATAAGCTTGACATGTGCAACAGCCAACAGGACATATAATTTTGTACAATCCATAACCATGTGCATAACAGAGCTTAGTTTTTATATTGATTTATTTTCTTAGAGAAATAGTTTAGGCACCAAAATAAGCACTAAACTGCTGTTTTCTGGCTTTGTCATCACCGCATTTTGTTAACCCCCAGACTATAAAACATAAATACGGATACCTCGATATTGATACTGGAATTCATAAATTTTTAGAAAATGATAATATGGGACATGTTGGGATAAACATAATGATTAATAATCTTTTATATAATAATAGTAATTTTAATAAAAAATCCAAATCAAAAGAAAATATTATAAAATAAAAAATTTAATAAATACTATTTATAAATTTAGAACGCTTAAAAAAAAATTATCTAATTAAATGTACTTCGTTTACTCATAAACATTATATTTATCAAAGAGCACCGTTTTTAGTTCTGGTTTATTAAATAAAACATTTGAAACTTCGAATTCCTTATATCATCAAGTGAATCGAATACGTCTTCAGTTCACTAACATTAACATTCTATTCTTTTTCTTTTGTATAGTTTTAACTTTGCCAACACTCTGAAGTGTTTTTTTTATTTATTATTTTGACGATTATTTATAATGAATAAGTCATTAGGTCTAGTTGTTTATATAATTTTACGATCAATACAAATTTATATATTAGATGGAGGATAATTGTGTTTAAAAATGTATGTCAAACTATAGAAGTATCCTCTCCCTAAAATATCTGAAAGATATCTCCAAGTATCTCATATTCTTTTCGTAAATAAGAAAAAAGAACAATTTAGATGGAGTATTCGATACGTATCCCCAGGTATTCTTAAATATCCGATTCATCATCGATATGAATACGTCACAAATTTTGAAGTATCAGTGTTTCATAGCTCCCAAAATTTATTGGGAAAATTAAGAAACTGACCAACTTCCTGACCCCTAATTAATAAATCGGCCAATTTTTTTTACACTTTTATAAAATGGCCAAACTGTTAGTTTTTAGTCCGACCCCACCAAAATGGTTAACCAGGTTGATATAATCAATTTTAGATGTTGAAACTACCACCATATCCTTTTTAACATAAAACACGATTTTCCCTCTCATTGTGACTCATTTCATCTTCTTCTTCTTTTTGTCTCTTTGAGTTTTTTTTCTAGTTGAAACTAGGGTTAGAGATTGAGGTAGTTGGTGGAGAAGAATTCATCAGGTGTTAAGACGTGATTATTCGTGAAGAAGAATAGTGTATTGGAGATTTTTGGAAGAGAAATTATGAATATTTAGGGTGTTTAGAGACACGTTTGATGTTATGAAGATGTAATACAAGTTGAGGATGAAACCATCTGAATCCACGTAAGATATTTGGAAACCACTTGTTATTTAACTTAATATGTGATGAAAACCCATGTTTAGATTGTTCAATCGATTGATTTGAATTCTAGGGTTTAGGGTTTTTTTCCCCCTTTTCAAAAAAATATCCTGAATACATGTATTTTATGAATGACTGTTTGTTTTTGTGATTTTTTTTAATTAGAGTTTAATTTGGTTAATCTAGTAATGTTGTTGTGTTTAATTTAGTTAATTTAGGGTTTAAGGATATTGTTTGGTTAATTTGGGTTGATTCTGGTCGTATTTTAGGCTAAGGATATTGTTTGGTTAATGTGGTAATTAATTAAAGATATTGTATGGTTAATTTGGTACTGTAGTGTTTTTAAATTTTTTCTTTATTAATTTGTGTTGTAGAACTTTGCTGGAGTTAGATTTGTGTCTCAGAATGTAAAACAAGTAAATGGAAATGCTAAGAGGAAAGGGTACAAGTAAATGGAGATTTCTTACTTGGATCAGTGTTTCTGTTTATTTTGTTGACTTGTTATGGGAATACATGAACTAATGAAAAGACTTAATCATGAATGAAAATTAGTTATAGTTATTAATACATTTGTAGATTACATATTGAGATGGTTACACTTGTAAAATATACTTTTAGTTTGTGAAAATTGGTAGGAGAAAAATTAGGGTTCTTAAAGAGGGTGAAATCTGGGCCTTTGATTTTTTCTGGTAGATTGATGACACATGTCATACGACTATTACAAGTCTGAGTCACCGAGTTGGTTCGAAAACAACTCATTACATTAACTCACTAACTCGAACCTACTAAGTTGATTTGGGTTTAAATATTTTTTACTAACTAATATAACTTATACGTGTTGAGTTAACTGTCATTACCCATTTTCCAAAGAAAAGGACGAAAAAGGTCAATGTCGGCCACTTTCTATAATTGCCCAAAAAAACAGTTGTTTTATTTATAACTCAAAAACTTGGACACTTTATTAAGAAGGCCAAATTTAGTCTGATTCGTTGTTATATATTGAACATGTTCTTTTTCATCAATTTACAAATTAAGTTCTTAAGTCCCATCCATTTGTTTCACACTGTGATGAAGACGGATGAATTGAAACCAGGACGCACAGCTGCTAGGTTTGGATACGGGACATAAATATTGGGCTAATTGTTTCAGATTGCAAAAAGGGAAACGTGGAACCATCACTGCTATGGCCTAGTATATTCCAAACTAGGGGTGAGCATGGGCCGGTATGGACCGGTTTTCACCTCATCCGCATCTAATCCAATTTATTATGGATTTTAAATTTGGCATCCACATCCAAACCAACATCTAACGGATTTACATCCAATGGATGCAAGAATGAACAGATTGGATGAGGATAATACAATGGGTTTGTTTTATAATTAAAATTTATAATATAGAAATAAAGCTTGAGATGTGATAGTTTTTTTTTTTGCTTTGTTTCTTTCTTGCTCTCAAAAGATAACAGTACAATGCAATATGTTGAATTGTGGGTAACTTGGGACCTAACTAGAAAGGGCCCAGCACTGTATAACTTTTTCGCGTTAACATCTAATATTTAATAAAATTATAGGATATATGAAAATCAAGCTCACCATAGAACAAAGTAATGAAAAAGGTTTCTATCATTGGAGTTGCGACTACAACTAGGGGTGAGCATTTGGGATCGAAAAGAAACTATCACATATCAAGTTCGACTCTTTGTCAATCTAATGGGTCTGGATGTCCAACGGGTTTTCATGGTTGCACCCAGGTCCAATCTGTAATCTATTGGATTTCAAAAATATCATCCGCATTCAACCCATTAGCGAACGATCTGGATGGTCATTGTTGCTTCTTCTTCTTCTCCGATGAACAGCAGCAGCAGTTGGCCGGACTTCTCTGTTTTGTTTCGGAGATTAATCTCGGCTTCTCCCCCCGTTTTTAATCCCTTCTCTTGGTATATATAGGATGTACAAATCCTACGGAGTCTTCTAAACCTATTAAAACTCTTAATACATATCCCAAATCATCTCATGATCCGTGAAGAGACCAAACAGTACCCGGACTTGATTTTCCGATTCTGTGCCAATTTTTCCGGCGATATTTCCGCTCCAAATCCGTTGTTATGGCGTGTGTGAGGTGTTGGAGTGTTTCTGGTAACTCATATAAGCTTCTTTAGCCGATCAAAACTCTGTTGAATCTTCACATCAGACTTGGTTATGTAACACTCATTTCCCCGCCAAATTCAAATTTGCAAACCAAGAAGGGGTGCCCCAATCCAATTCGCGGGTGCCTTAATAATTTTGGTGGGTGCCTTTATCACTTTTCGAGCTGATTTTTCCGCAAATGTTTATTTCTCAAAAATACCTACAAAGACATAAAAAGACGTAATAAGTGCAAAATCGAATACTATCGAAACAGATAATCGGGCGCAATTTAGACACAAAAATGTGCCTATCAGCCATCCTCAAATGGTTGGACCGGGTAAAATCTGCGGATTCTCACCCCTATCCAAAACCCTCAAAGTTGGTGAAAAGGAAATTCTTGCAGTGCAAAAGGGGCTGTTCAAGTGGGCTCATATTATCACACATTCTTCAGGTAATCTTAAATATATGGAACCATGTCCACATTGTGGATGTCATACCATACCATTGCTCGACAGAAATGAGTTGGGATATGTTTTTTAAAAAAACCTTTAACCGGGAATACCCTATAAATCAGTGGATACTTAAAATTATATTCCCATCGTTCAAGTTATATAGGCGGAGAAATCAAATATTTTAGATTAAGAAAATTATATGGATTTATAAATATCCATCATCTTTCCTATATTATCCTTACTTTTTGATAAAACTAGTTACATTAATCTAGTTTAAATATAATATTACTATTATAATAAGGGTATACATGGAAAGAACTACCTAGGAATTAGAACTATGCCTATATAGATGGACATCCAAAAACAGGTAGTATCAACCTATGTATATTGAAAAGGGATGTCCTAAAACTATAAATAACTAAGTTATCCCTTTCATATTTTATTTACTTATTTATTATTACTATTATTATTTATTTTTTTAAAACTTGTTTTTTAGTGCAAAAAATTTTAAAGTCGGCATTGTATTTTTACCATGCCGATTCTTGACAGTCGGCACTGAAACATATAAACACCATGTCGACTTTTGTTGACTTTTTTCAGTCGGTACGGTATTTATTACATAAAAAATACGGATTCATAAATCTTACTTTCTGTAAGAAAAATTACAACAGTCGACATTGTCGAACGGATAAAACTTTCATCTTAGTGTATATGAAGCGTTAAAGTTGAAGGAGTAATACCGACTCTCTTGATATAATAAAAGAGTCAGTATTGCTCTTTCATTTAGTTTAAGTATTGTTTTATTTCCATAAAAAATGTACCTTTTATTGAAATGATTGACTTTTTTTATACAACGTACTTATCTAAATATTAATAAAGATAATGAATAACTACTCAAATATTTAACCTTGAGTGATATCAAAATAGGCGACTGAGAAAGGTAATCAATAATAGTCGGCATGGTGTTCATTCGTTTTAATGCCGACTGTCAAGAATCGACATGGTATTCTTCATTTTACATGCCGATTGTCAAAAATCGATATGATATTCTTCATTTTACCATATTTATAAGAAATTATAATCCATATTTAGGTGATTATCAATATATTTTATATAGTTTGTTTTCATATCTAATAGTCTGTTTTAGACCATTAGATTACTTATTATATATTTCAATAATAATTTCATATAACCTTCAAGGTGTTTCTATCGATTGTCACAATCGTTTCAAACATATATCTGAGGACGATCTAAATCAGCTTGACGTAGATCTACATGTTTATGAAGATTCATGGCTACGAGATATGATCGTGATTTCGATGTATAGTGCAAATCACTCCTCTACAGGAGCATTTAGTCTCAATTAAGAAGACAGAAATTTCCCAGTAGAGAAAATTGAAGAAAATTTCAAATGGTGGAATCTGAATTTTTACACCATCCCTAAATCGATATCCTCGATAAAATACATGTATGTAATACTTTTGTACTTATTCATGTATCTCAACTTATATGTACTTGATTGGTGTAAACAATCTTAATTAATATACAAAATTAGGAGAATTTCTTCGGTTCCTTCAAAAAAAAATAAAAAAAATAAAGTGTTACACTTTAGTCTTTAAACGACGCCTCCAAACTTAGGCCCATGTATCACATTTGGGCCTCAGTTTGTAAAATGAAATCAACAAACCCACATAATCTGCTAGTCTATACTTCCAGGCACTTAAAACGGAACGAAGTTCTGAATAGAGATTAACCAAAGATAATCAAGTTAGCCAGCTGAGGAGGTATTAACTACCAAATCCCAGTTCCCAAGTATGAAAACAATGAGAGAACAAAAGTTAAGGGACTGTTTTGACTTTTGAGACCTTCAAGTGACCACTGACAAACTCCATCAGCTACGCCTAACCAGCTGCGACATTTGATGAAAAATGCATCATCCTCTCCACCTAATGTCAATATTCATTACTTAACAACCACGAGAAAAATGACCTCAAGAAGAAATTCATATACTACATCAGAAGGTGTGATTGGATCCTTAGGCAGACAGAGACTGGGAATGTACAGATTAGTAGAGTGTATGTGTGAGATGAGAGTCTTGTTATGTAAGCGTGTGGTTAACACGTGAGTGTTCCGGTGAGAGATGAGTGTTATCTGAGTATATATACTCGTGTAAGAACTCAGATGTATAATGCATCTTTTCTAATCAATCAATCTTCCAGAAATGTAGACATACACTTTGTCAATATGGTATCAGATTGAGAGATATATATCTCTCAGGTTTCGATCCTACACCTAGTTTTCTTCACCACCACCATTATTCCTTCATCTTCTCCATCACAATTAATCCATCATTTACTTCTGCTGCTGCTACAGTATGAAATTGATTGATGATTTAGCCTGAAATCATCTCAGATTTGTTCTTTTGGTATGAATTTCGTTTGTTTTTACTCCTTAAACAAATAATTTCGGTCACTTTCGATCTTGTTTTCAAATTCAATTGGATGTTTTGTTTATCAATTTTGATTTACTTCCCTTTTCAATTTGTTAGAGGCGTGGTCTCGTTTCATCATGTAAGACTGAGGATCAACTTAGCATTGATTTTTCTTTTGATTTTTAGTTTCATTTCTGATCCATTTGAGACCGTATACATGTAAGACTGGTGCAAGATCACCAGCTTTGTTCAATTTTTTTTTAATCCTTTAAGACTGATGCAAGATCATCATCATTCTTCAATTTTAACCTCATGTAAGACTAGTGCAAAGATCACTATCATTGATTTTGGATCATTTTCAGATTGTTTTCATTGATGATTTCTCATTTTGTATTTTTCGATTTTCAATTTGATTTTTATATCTCGAATTTGATTTCAATCTCGTTCACTCTCGATTTTACATGCGTTCATTTGCAGTCGATTCAATTTGGTCATTCGACATCTTCAATTCGAGTTTTCATTAGTTTTTCATCTCCTGATTCGTATGTTACTTTCAATTTGTTGTTCTCAATCATTTTTCAATATCTAACACCTGCCTCGAGTTCAATTTCACTTTTAATACCATTTTATTTTTAATCTCTTTTCATTCACTACTACTTCAATTGTCATTACAATTTTTTGATCATTTTTAGATCGATTTCTTGGTTTCCTTTCATATTCTTTCAACTTTCTCATCGTTTCTTGATCTGATTTAGGTTAATTCTTGCATACTTGAGTTCTAGCTTTCTTCATTTCTTGATTTCTTAGTGTTCTTGGTACTCTTCGATTGAATGATTTGGAATTGTGTGAGTTAAATCTTTAGTTGTTCAAAGTGACCTCTTATTTTGTTGGTACTGGACTAATAAGATGTCCATAACGTGATAATTTTTCTTACTTGTTAGTATAATTCTCTTAATGAAAAAGTTCTGCATTTTCGCTTATTTTTCTGGTTGTTTGTTAAAGAGTGTTGGTGATGCACATTGAAGAGTTTCTACTGGATGCAGTTAGTGAGTTTTATTCTCCACTTATCAACCTCTGTGTCCGGTCTTCTTTGTCATGATAGGTTGGTACTGATTTCTTCTATAACTCCAATTAGTTACTGTAGTTGATTGTGCAGTAGACGCGTAAGTTGTTGTGGCTGCTGCTAGTGTGTATAAACAAGTGCAAGGCAAATATAGTCTTGTTGGTTTCTTTTCTTTGTTGCGAATAAGAGGATTCAAATCCTGAATCTGTTCTTCGTTTGTATTTTCGGTTAGTGCTGGTGCCTGTATGGCTCTCCATATTTTCTCTTTGTATGTGGTTGGGATTGCTGACATATGTTAGTGTTGGTTATTTTCTTCATGATATTTTCCTGCTACTGCATTATCGTGTGTTGCTGCTTTGCTACAAGTGGATATGTTATAATCATTGTTGGTGCTATACTATAAGCTCCATGGAGTGTGGATGTTTTACTGTTGCTGCTACAGAAGTGCAGGTTTCTATACCTAGTGTCCGTTTCTAAGATCAGGTTTACTATCTTCCTCGATTTTCTTTCGTGTTTTTGTTGTTGCCGACCAAACCTATTGATGATTGCGTGAGATTAAGGTGGAATTACAAGCATGGTTGTTACAACTTTACACTTTCCATTGTTGGTATTGTTTAGTGCTGGTTTCATTTGTGTTGCTCCTTTGTCACCAACCTGTTGAAGTACAAACAAATAATATTGCAGTCGCTCCTACATATTCTGAAATTTTTACGCCGAATCCCACCAATTATTCTTCAACTACTTCTTGTGTTGCATCTGCGCAAAGTTATGGCCTTACAAGATTGCGTGTGGGAGTTCCCAACACCAACTGTTACTGCCACACTATCTCCTAGGTTGCTTATGTCTTTTTCTACACCAACTATACCATCCACCACAACAGTCACAATATGATTTGTAGCTTCTTATGCTAGTCTCTCTACATCAACTCACCTTTCTCATTTGGCCTAACAACTGCTATTTATGGTCCAATATATGATTTATTGCAGGTTTGATTTTCTACTGGTGTTATTCTTTTATTTCTACTACTTCTACTACATAGTTGATAGGCACATTTTTTTGTCTAAATTGCGCTCGATTATCTATTTTGATAGTGTTCGTTTTTGTACTTATTTTGTCTTTTTATGTCTTTGTATGTATTTTTGAGAAATAAATAATTTGGGAAAAATTGGCTCGAAAAGTGATAAAGGCACCCGAAACGAGTTGATAAAGGCACCCACACTTTGGATTGGGGGAACCCCCTTTTGCATTTCAAACATCCAAAAATGGCGGGAAATTATTTCTTCACGAGAAAATCTTCGATGATGATTTGGAACCGAATTTTATGGAGTTTTGACGTGTTCTTTCTACCCCAAATTGATCAAACACTCAAGGGATAACACAACACACGTCAACAGAGAGATTTAGCCGGAAAAATCTGTTTGGAAAATTCGAATTTGGACGGGAAAAAGAGTTCGTTCCTTTTTTGATTTCACACGGATTCCAAGTTGATTTGGAGTTGATTTTTGGTTCCTTATCGCTTCTCTAGGGTTGCTAGGGTTTACCAATACTATATATATCAAAGATAAGCCAAGAAAAATGAAGTTTGGATCACCGAAAAAATTCTGCTGCTGCTGCTGCTGCGAAGAACACGAAGAACAAAAGGCGCCCAGAAACTGTCGTTGATTCTGTCGGTGATACCGTCGTAGCCTCAGCTGCTTCAGTCGTTCTTCTTCCACTGCATATACAGTCCGTCTTTCTTTCCTGTTCTCTTTTCCTTCTTCTGTAACGCTAAACCACATCGTCTGTAACGCTTATAAACGTATCCAAACTTCTGTGTTACATCTTTTTAATCATTGTAAGCACTTTTTGAGCAATGAAACTATATTTTGAGTGTGTTTCCATTACAATGAGCTAATCACCATCACTGGGATGACGGAGGAAGCCTTTCTTCCAATAATTAAGTGGTATGTCTATTTTATCTATATTTTCTTTACAATTCTTTTGTTATTAATTGCTTGATTAAAATTGAAAAAAATGGTTTTTCTTAAATAGTTGTGTTCTCTTTTGATGAGTCATGCTGGGTTGACTGCTTTTGATGTCTCATGCTTAGGATTTACAATTATTCTTTTAAAAACCTATTTTTGGCATATTTAGATTAAATTGAGCATAGAATTGTTAGGCATATCACAGAAGTATTGGTGAATGGTGGAATCTTAAACCCTAGTTTTCTTCCATCTATTTTTAAAATCAAATCTGTTTAGTTTATTTTAGTAATTAAAAATTAGGTCTAGAAATTAAATCTTCACAAGTCCGAGAATCAAACCCTTTTACCACTATATTAAAATCACACCAATAGTGTATGTGTGAGATGAGAGTCTTGTTATGTACACTCTCAGGCTGTCTTTTCCAAACACCTTGGGATTGAGGGGGAGTAGTAGAGTATATGTGTGATATGAGAGTCTTGTTGTATAAGCGTGTGGTTAACACGTGAGTGTGTCGGTGAGAGATGAATGTTGTCTGAGTATATATACTCGTGTAAGAACTCAGATGTATAATTAATCTTTTCTAATCAATCAATCTTTCAGAAATGTAGACATACGTTTTGTCACTACACATATTGTTTAGCTTGAACTCAAAAGTTTTTATTAATCACCCTCTAATACTTGGAAGTGTCAAAAACGTATCAGCACTGTAACCCTTGCACTATGGTGTTCTAACAGTGAATTATTCGTTCTAAAGATCTTATCCTATAAATATAATTTATTGAAAAGATCATAAAAAGCAGCGATGCAAAAGGAAACAAAGTTCTTTCGGATGTGTGTTGGTTAGGAAAATAATAATTTAAACATGTGCTTAATTTCACATGTATACACGAGGACATAACCTCCTTTCTTTACTGGTACCTTGCTTCTTATTTGACTTTTGAAACTTTATAATTCCTTAACTTCCTTGAGCCTGAGGGAAGCATCTTGTTGCACAAACAATTCATGTTCAAACAGTGAGGAAGTGCCAACATTTTATTATAGTGGCTCAATGGCTCTGTGTTTCAAATGTCATCATAAACGCACCGGTGGGAAAATTATAAACCGACTTAAAAGATCCATCCAATTTTATTACAAAATTTCTAAATTAGATCATCATTTTAAACTACCACAAAACCCTTATCTCACATGGAAAAAGACCAGGTCCACCCAAAAATGGGTCCTCCTGCTAACCATTGGGAGGCGTATCCTACTCTATGTGAATTGGACGGTTTTTAGGTAATTTAATTGGACGATATGTCCAAGACTATGAAAAAAAAGTGACTTATACATAAGATTAGAGATTTGAATTTTTGCTCTATAGTTTTGTTCCGCTAATATCATTTGATTTTTCTAGCACAAACAAAATCTAGTTTGTGTAGCTGCCTTCTGCAAGTTTGATTTCTCTAGCACAAACAAAATCTAGTTTGTGTAGCTGCCTGCTGCAAGTTTCGCAATCTTTGTTGGTGAAATTTTTTATCCACTCTTTACACATTTTTATGGGAAGTAAGGAAATTGTGCCGTTTGTTCCCTGGTTGCGTATAGAAGGAGACCACGGATCCAAATATGAAACTATGAGCCGTTAATCCCTACACGAATGAGCACCAGTTTTACAACATAGGACGCGTTTGTTAAATCAAATCAAATTCTCCTATTCCAAAACAAAAAACTATACCCTCCCAAACAAGCTCTAATCCATCTTGCTAGCCCACAATAACAAAAAGCACCATCAGACCTCTCTCATAACACCACGTGTATGTAACTTTAAGATTCTCGTCGTTACAGTTAATCCACACACGTGTCTCCGTTTCATTTGTGTGATTACATCTATGATATCAAACATCGATGTAAATTTAAACAGCAAAACAAATCTCTGAAACTCATCCTCACCTTTTGTTTCTCCTCTCTCCACAAATGACCTTGGAAGCTGTTAAAGAAGAAGAAGTTGTTGTCAAAATCCGATCTCATTTTGTGTTTCAATGGGGAGTTCATCAATAATATCTGAGAGAGCTGAGTTAGCTAAGCTATGTAGTACTCGTGATTGGTCTAAAGCAATTCGTGTTCTTGATTCTCTTCTTTCTCAATCTTGTGTCATCCAAGACATCTGGTAATTACTACTATAATATTTCACTCTTTATTCTAATTTTTATAGAATCTGAGGGTTTACTGTAGTTTTTTTGGTTTTTGTTTTTGCAGCAACAGAGCATTTTGTTACAGCCAGTTGGAATTGCATAAACATGTAATCAAAGACTGTGATAAGGCACTCCAGCTTGATTCTACCCTTCTTCAAGCTTACATTCTTAAAGGTTTCATCTCTTCCATTGCCTTTTGCATGAATGTCTCAGTTTTTTTCTTTAATTCCTTTTTTCGGGCATTTATGTTAGAGAAGTTGTTTTCGTTTCAATTGGCTCCTACTAGGAGGATCTACCATGAGAGTGAATAGAAACCCTAGGTGGAAACTCACTTACCATTTAACTCAACAATTTGATCTGAGGAATGAGACCCTTTACACTGGAGGTCTTGTGGCAAGATGGCATGCCAGGCTACGGAAAATGCATGTTGTACTCGTTCGTTTTTTTTTTTTTGGAGATGTATGTTGTTCTTATAGCTTGCTGAATGTTTGCTCATTAGGGTTTTTGTTCACTTGATTATTCTTTTCTTCACTATGTGAACGTCTTTTTATTTAATTGTGTGCTCCCAATTTAGTTATTGTACCTGTTTGTCATTCAGGTTGTGCATTGACTGCTCTGGGAAGAAAAAAGGAGGGTTTGGTGGTTTGGGAACAAGGTTATGGACATGCTGTCCGTCAATCAACTGATTTGAAACAATTGCTCGAGTTGGAAGAACTACTGGCTTCTTCTAAAAAGAACGAAACCAAAGACATTACTGTGGAGACATGCACTCAAACGGAGACTTTATCTGATTCAGGGCCTGCAATTCATTGCAAACTGATTAAAACTTCTCAAATTGAAATCAATTCAGCTGATAGCTCTCAAAAATGCAGCAAACCTATTGACATATCTAAAACACATAAGGAATCAAGTGGTGCATCAGAATTATGCAATAAACCAAATGGCACATCCGAAATGCACGGCAAGTCTAGTGTTAGTTCTGAAAACTTAAGCACATCTAACGGCTCATCTGAAGTAAAAATATGTGGCAAAGCTAATGGCACACCTGAAACACTCAACATATCCAGTACAACATCTAAAGTTTGCAGAAAATCAAGTGATTTGTCTGATATACTCGGTAAAAAAAGAGATGAAACAAAGAAGAACCTAAAAGTTTTTTCTACTGGTATGTTAAAGACCAAATCGATAAGTTTGGATTTCAGATTATCAAGAGGAATAACACAGGTATCGTTTTCGTTACATTACCAGAAACAAAATATTGATGCATTTAGGTAGTGGTGTTTCAGTGTAGCCAGAATTTGTGGCAACGCTTGCTAGTAACAGTGAGCTCACTTTCCAAAGTACAATAGTTATAATTTTCATTTAAAACAAGCATACAACTAAACAAGAATGATACCTTTATGTTACCAACTCGGTATTTGAAAGGCACTTTTACTTTAATTAATATTCTGTATCCTACAATGCCAAATAGTTTCAACCTTTAATCGATGTTATCTTCTGTCACACTCTCTTCCGCGTGATTTTGCTCAAGCCTCACAAGGAAAGGATTTTTCTTGTATAGGTCCCAAACCACCTTGTCACATACGACATCCTAAATTAATATAGACTCGTGAATTCCCGTTGTTCTGTAGTTTCTTACACACAGATGCCTTCATAATTTTGCAGGTGAATGAAGGGAAGTATGCTCAAGCTATTTCTCTCTTTGACCAGGTTTTTGAACTTGTCTGATTAAATTTCAATATGCCCCGCTAATCATCATTCTTATGGCTATTACATGGTTCAGCTCCATATGTCCTAACGTAAGTTGTATTCTGTTATGTAGATACTGAAAGAAAATCCTAATTATGCGGAGGCATTGGTAGGTAGAGGAACAGCATATGCATTTCAGCGGGAACTTGATGCTGCTATTGTTGACTTTACTAGGGTGTGTATTTCCTTACAACTATTTCTGCAGATAAAATAGCACTATCGTTTATGATGTGACAACTGTCTTTTTATTAGGCCATAAAAGTGAACCCATCAGCTGGAGAGGCATGGAAAAGAAGGGGGCAGGCTCGAGCAGCTTTAGGAGATTCTATGGAGGCAAGATTTTTTCCATAATTTACTTGAACTTTTGTCTCACTGGTTATACTGCAAGATTTTAGGAGATTTTACAGATTGATGCATTATGTCAAACAAGGTTTAGTGGGCATGCCCATTCCTTTTGCGCTTCTTACTTTAAAGTTCGTTAGCAGAAATTATCACTGCTGTGCACAAAGAAATCTGTAATCCATCTAGTTATTGATATGTAATGATTTACTGATATTGAAGTATGATATCTGGTGCATTACATGATATCCTTATGTCTATTACATTCTTTTACCTCTCAGTAATTGTTGCTTTGATTTGCAGGCCATTGAAGACTTGACCAAGGCAAGAGAATTTGAACCAAACTCCTCAGATATCTTACATGAAAGAGGTAAGTCGATTATTTGATTTGGGTATATATGTGATTTTAGATGCAAGGATCTCTTGCCACTTGTAGCTATCAAATGACTGGCGACTGCATTCATTATTATCTTACTCGGCTGTAACATTGCCCCTTGATGTGCAAGCGTAATTACTGTTGACTATGCAGGAATTGTCAATTACAAGTTCAAGGATTACAAGGCAGCTGTGCATGACCTATCTTCGTGTGTGAAGTTTGATAAGGATAATAAATCTGCGTATACATATCTAGTGAGTGTGTAGATATCAAGTTTGCTGAGTCGCATTTTGGAGGCACTTTATATAAATATACTTCACCTTCTTATTGATAAAAGTAAATGTCATTCGAATCGGTAACCTTGTAAGTTTTCTCTCTTCCAACAGGGTTTAGCGTTAGCTTCAATTGGTGAATATGGCCGAGCTGAAGAGGCACATGCTAAGTCAATTGAATTTGATAAGCTTTACCTTGAAGGATGGATCCATCTAGCACAGGTATACATATGCACCTTATTGCATTTAATTTTAAAAAAAGTTCTAGGTGTACATTCTAGGTGTACAAGTCCAGAAATTGAGCGTGGCACAATAGTTCTTATACCCACTTTATTCCATGACAGATAATGGCACCATAGTAGGAACAAAAACAAAGGATTCTGTACTGATCTTAGTACTGGATAGTATTTGTCTCCATTACCTGTTATGAACGGGAACTATGCAGCTTTTGTAAAACAGATGCAGAGGAAACGGAGATCCTATCTTTTGTATCCAAATTATCACAAGTTTTGAACTAAAAAGTAATCATGAAAACAACTGGGAATGTGAAAAAACATTCGTAACAGAGTAATGGTGCCATCACTATCATGGTGGATGAAGGCTTTATTGTGAGGTGTGCCACAGGGTTGGTGTTATGACCCAACTCCTTGCTTTTAGAGATTTTATAGACTTCTGTTAGATATACTGTTATCTTGTCATCATATTTTTCTTGTGTGGGCAAGCCGTTTTGGTTCAAAGTCTCGTGCTCCTTTAGAAGAATGCAGTACTCAAGCCTTGAAAACGTAGGATGTATCGTATTTAGAACTGTAGATCAAAAGAAATTTCCTTATGAAAGCAACCACTGTTCTTCTTGTTTTTTGTTTTGGTTTCTGTTGTTGTATTGATTTGTCTGACGACCTTGATTGACTTGATTTTAACAGTTATACCAAGAATTGGCGAATCCAACGAAGGCTTTTGCATGCCTTGAACAAGTTCTGCAAATTGATGGAAGGTGGTGTTGCCATTTGATACTGTATCTTTTTGTTTCTTAATTAGACTGATTTCTTTAGCTCAAATCTATGCATGAACCCATGCTTGTTTGCAACAAAAGCCTTTGTTGAAGGATGCCCTTAAGTTATTTTTTTGATAGTTTGGTGGCATTTTTTGTAGGTCTTCCAAAGCATATCACTTGCGCGGGTTACTCCATCATGGTCTAGGAGAGCACAAGTAAGTTACATTTCTACCTAGCAGTCTTTATGAGATAATAAGTTCTGTGGCTAGTTCGTATTGGGGGTTATAATAGCATTCAGCCTACCAAGCTAATTCAGGGTGCTTACAGCTTTAGGTCTAAGTATAAGTTGGATCATCTTCTTTACATTGGAAACCTGACCACGGTACCATTAGGTAGTGATTAAAGCTTGGATAGACCTTATCGTTTTAAACGGTCATCCGGCATGAATACAACAGTTTAGTTATTACAGTGGTTTATTAATTAAAAGCGTATTTTGCAACACAGAAGATGCATGCATGCATCTAATAATCATGGGCTTTTAATTATGCATGGTTTTTTCTTCCATCATATACTTTTCGTGGTTATATTAACCATAATGGTTGTTGCAGGAATGCCATCAAGGACTTGACTATGGGCTTAAGCTTTGAAAGCTCAAACATTGAGTGTCTATACTTACGTGCTTCCTGCTACCATGCTGTTGCAGAGTATGGAAATGCGGTAATTAATAGTCTCCTGTTACATTATTAGTCTTAATATTTCATTTGAAAAATTAGTTTATTTATTCATATGTTTACAGGTTAAAGACTACGATGCAGTGTTGGATTTGGAATTAGATTCTATGGAAAAATTCATGCTTCAGTGCCTGGCATTTTATCAGGTTTGGTAGCTTGATATAGCATGCCCTTATCTTGGAGAGCCTGTATTTCTACTGATTGAGGTGTTTTCAGTTCGCTTCTGATCATTGATGGTGGATGTTCACAAAAATACTCGCTTTTATGCCTTTCATGCAGAAAGAACTTGCTCTGTACACTGCTTCTAAAATCACTAGTGAGTTCTGCTGGTTTGATATTGATGGTGATATCGATCCCCTGTTTAAGGTAATTTAAATTTGAGGTTATTTGTGAATTTATTTATCAGTTGCTGCTTGGAGTTTAAATATCCTTTGATGCACTAAGATAACCTTATCAGTGGATTGGTACTTTAAAGTTAATTTCACAGTGATTAAAATTTTTTCTGGAGAGCTCCTTTCTCCATCTTTAGTTAATTCTCACTTTTACTATTGATGAGATAAGCTTCTACGACTAACACTCACAATTTTCCGCATTATGTGTGAGATATATCCGGTGGCAAGTATTGCTGTCACCTTCTTTACCTGTGATTTAGTTTATTGGCTATTGCAATTATTAATTCCTGCCTTCCAACACCCTTCTAGTCTACACAAATTCTTTGAGAATCTTAATCTGTTATTTTAAACAATATTTTTCCGATTTTCTGCAGGAGTATTGGTGCAAAAGGTTGCACCCGAAAAATGTATGTGAAAAGGTTTATAGACAACCTACATTGTGTGATACTCTGAAGAGAGGTAGGCCCAGGAAGCAGGATCTTGTTATTACAAAACCAAAGGCTACTCTTCTAAAAGTGGCAGACGCCATTGGAAAGAGGATCCAATACAATTGCCCAGGCTTCTTGCCTAATAGACGTCAGGTAACTAGTTGAACAAATTCTCATTATTATATTGGGTTATCTACTTTTTGTTGTTTAAATGCTTAGTCTTTGGATGTGTTGTCTAGCATCGAATGGCTGGATTGGCTGCTATTGAGATTGCTCAAAAGGTTTCAAGGGCTTGGCGTTCTGTTCATACAGAGTGGAAGCTCTCAAGTAAAGGCATAACAAAAAATAGTAAGAAAGCCAGGAGAAAGGAAAGAAATTACTTGCCTAGCCAGAATAGGGGCGGTGCTTGTTGTAGTACCAGTTCACCAGAAACATCTACTTCATATGATACTAACGAAGAAAAATCAACAAGTCGTTCTACAATGTCCTGGCAAGATGTTTATTCGATGGCAGTTAAATGGAGACAGATCTCTGAACCATGTGACCCTGTTGTCTGGGTTAACAAGCTCAGGTGCTATTTCTGCTTCCAACACAAATTTTTTTATCAACCAAAACACCTTTTTTGAGGCAGACTGAAGGGGTTGTTGCATGCTATTTACTAGGGCACAGCCGTTTTATTGTTTGTTGCTATTCTGTTATTCTCTCTGTTTCTTGAAAAGTAGGTGTTTCGTTAACCTATTTTAATATATCTTTCTTCTCCTTTTTGTTTATTTTTCCCTGCAACACAGTGAAGAGTTTAATGCTGGATTTGGGTCACATACACCCCTAATTCTTGGACAGGCAAAAGTTGTGCGCTATTATCCTAACTATCAAAGGTATGACTATCTGTGTGAGCATTGATCAGAATTGCTTATGGGTTTGCGTTCTCATTATTTCTCGAATGTTGTAGGTTGTTGAATTTCGTAAAAACTGTTGCAAAAGAAAAGATGCAAATGAATAATAGTGCAGATGGTATAATTGATCTATCCAAAGAGGGGAGATTACAGAAAGTGAGTATTACACGTAAATTATCTATGCTCTGCAATAATCATGTGCTATGCTCTACTCAGTGTGCTTACTCCTTTGTTCGACACTAAGTTTATTATAGAAATTGTGCTCATGGCAACCAGACATTAAGTACAGAATCTATTCTCTGGTCAGTAGCTATAGTTAGCGGCCGGATAGAAATGTAATTGTGGGTTCGTGCATCGTTGTCAAACATACTAATCTGCTATTGGTAACCACATACAGATGTTACATGCAGAAACCTGCGCTGATCTTTACAGTGTGACTGGTGAGGACTTTTGGTTAGCAACCTGGTGCAGTAGTACAGCATTTGAGGGGTAATCGTATTGTACTGATTCAATAGCTACTGACTGTTTTTCGCATTATTTTAGCTGCTGAGGCACTTATAATATTTTCCTTTATGAAGTCTTGATGGAATTTTTTTTGAGATCTTAGAGCAAGTTATTCTGTTTTATCTTGTAACGCTTCGAGTAATGTTGCATGTTTCAGGAAACGCCTCGAGGGAACAAGGGTCACTCTACAGAAAATGTAATCTATACTTCTCTCAAGTTACGTGTTGCCTTTTTTTTTCCCCCTTTTTTCAAGTACAGACATAAAGTCCAATAATTTAACAGGGGCAATATGGGATTTGACTTTTCAATAAGAACTCCTTGTACACCTTCCAGGTGGGAGCATTTTGATGCAGAAATGGCAATGGCATGGGAAGTAAGTATAGCTTTGTCTCAAGCTAAAACCTTAATTTTATGTACTCTGTTTCTAACATGGTTGTTGCTAGTTTGATTAGAATGGATTGTTATATTCTCCTTCCAGTTTGATTAAATATCAGATCACTTGAGATTGAAATATATTAGAACCCATCCAGAGTATCATTCCCCTTCTTATTCCGAATTCCTTCATTCCAGCCTGTGTCATTGATCATGAGATCTACCTCTCATGTTTAGACTATCTTATGAAGTGCATTACCACCTCGAACTAAGAACCTGCCATGAAGGATTCTCCTATGCTCCCTCGAAAAAAGGAAAAACAACTATTCTCCTATGCATCAGCAGGAAGATATAGACCAATCAACTAATCTGACCACTCTTAAATCTTTGGATTTGCAGGCCTTGTGCAATGCGTATTGTGGTGAATTGCATGGCTCAACTGATCTGAGTATGCTGGAGAGCGTGCAGGATGCAATTCTACGGATGTCATATTATTGGTAATAGCACAGTGACATCATCAATTAAGTACTTTATTACAACAGACACAAGTGCTCAACCGAATTAAGGGTTAGTCATGATCTGAGAAATATGGATCAACATAAAATCTGTTAAGTAAATTTTATTTTGCAGGTATAACTTCATGCCGTTGTCCAGAGGTTCTGCGGTGGTTGGCTATATTGTGTTGCTTGGACTGTTTCTCGCAGCCAATATGGAGATCAGAGAGAGCATACCAGATGGTTTGCAGGTGGATTGGGAAGCCATACTTACATCTGATCCCAACACCTTTGTTGATTCCTTGAAACGATGGTTGTGCCCATCTCTCAAAATCAATACTCGGAAGGATATCCCAGATGTTGCATCAACTCTTGGTACGACTGGCTCAGTTGTTGCTGCTCTTAGTAATTATACTGAATGAGTGATTGAGCTGACTCTTTCATTACTAATCACAAGAACCAGATCACCAACTCTCCCTAATATAAGTTATGGCCCAATCAATAGATTCTCTTAAACTATAGTACCTTTTGTTTTGTGAATAGCTTTGAAATGCCTCTGCCCAACTTCTCTGCGCAGAGAAGTAGAGTAAATATACACACAGTGATCTTAATGTTAATAGTCAAATAGTAGAGAGTTTGGAACAGGAAAATTAGTATAGAATTTGGAACAGAATCACCCATGTCATAGTTACACTTTTTACTTCTCTTCAAAGCGCAAATGAATGTAATGACAATTATCTAATGGATTTCTGTGTAGATATCTTTGACTACCTTTTATTTTAATACCTAAATGTACTTGCATTTACTCTATTTATCTACAGGGAAGGAACCAAACGGTTTTGGATCTACAATCTGATGGATGATTTTGGACAACAAGTTTGAACTGAATCCATAAGAGAGTTGCATTTCCAGGATATGATCATTTGCAGAATTAGACATGAATATGATTCAGTGAATCAGGCATACCAATGGCTTTCCAAAAAGAAAATAGAATAGGTTAAAAAGTTTACAATTTGTAAAGAATTCGAAAAACCTTTTACTCCGTGAAAGTTTACATGAACTTTGTCGTGTTTGCTGCAAATTTGTAATACTTCACATGAAATTGTTCCACGGATGAATGAAACCCTCTTCTGTTGAGTAACTCCCAACTCCAAGGGCTGGCTGCCACCACTATGGAATGAAGGCTGTCCCTCCCTGTCCCTGGCGTTGAATCTCGTTATCCTCTTTGATCCTTTTCATTAATAAATACGTAACAAATCATCAAAAAATAAGATCTTCCAACGATGTTTCCTTTCCTTTATACGCGTTAAATGACTACTTCATCATCATAACAAAGTCGTGTGACCAGTAAGGGCAATAACGCGATTTCAGGGTACAAGTTTTCTTCTTTGACAAACTTCACCAACAATTCCACGTTCTCTTCTTCACTACTGCTACGACTTCATCCAGTCTTTGACTAAATCGTGAATCAAAATCACAAAAACAACCTTCAACGGGAATGTTATACTTTTCCACTCAAACATCGTCAACCACTGATCTAATTCTAATATAAATTAAATAACAACTGTTCCACAATAGCATCATCAAAAAGCAAAAAGACTTCGGCCAGCAAGAAAGAAAAACTGTCAATGTGAAGAAACCAAAGAAAGAATATAACCTTGTTGTTCTTGTTTTAGGATTTCTTTTATAAGAATACAGTGTTCATAAGCATATCTTATAGGGTCAAGAACTTGAGAGATATTTCAGTAGAAAACTTTAATTACTTGGGTTTTTCTAGTTGTTTTTAATGGCAATTAAGGGTTGGTTTTCCAAGAAACAAAGACAACACCAACAACAACAAGAAGAACAAGATGGATCAAGTAAACAAGATTCATGGAAATATAAATTTACTAGTTCGACTTTTAAATTTAAGCATCTTAATATTCGCATTTCATTTCTCGACGATATTTTATTTAAGATCATCTCTGTATTCGAAGCTATTCTTCTTGTTTCTGCTCTCTGTTTCTTCTATATATTCTGTGGTTGTCACATCTAGAGATGGGAAATTAACGACACTTGGTGGTTGGAATTCTGATGTTATTCGGCTTTGGGGAGAGTTACTTATTTTGGAGGATAAGGGCGTAAAGTTTTTAATTAGATTATAGTTGGTGCTAATTTACTTGAATTAAGTGGAGGATTAATAATTGCAGGGAAAGCAAGGACTTGATATGAACAAGTTTGTGGAATCAGGTAAGAGGTGGAGTTGCTGGGTCAATTTGGGATTTAGGTATTGGTGTGAATGATTAACAAGGGAAAAAAGTTTCAGTGGTGCTGCATTTTCAAAGAAAATGTATTTATGTTAATGGTGATGGAGATATGGGAACTCAAGGTCTAATTACTGGTCTTGAGAGAATTAATGGTAAATCAGTGCAATCTCCAGTCTTAATTTAGGAATTCTATGTAAACTGAACGAATTTGTTTATTTATTTTTTAATTCTTTTTTCTTGTTTTAATTTTATTAATTCAAATCTTCCGATAACAAACTTGTTGATTGCACATTTATACTAGATGACCGCGTACAGTTAGAAGCGACCAAAGCAACTTTAGAACAAGGAGCAGCCACTGAAGCCATATGCACCCATATCCATTTTTCAAATAGGATATGGATATGGGAAAAGCTTTAACCCTAAATAATGACAGTAGGGTATCTAATCCCTGCTGCAATTAGCCCGCAAATCATAACGAATGTTATGCAGTAAATTCCAACTGCTACATTTCAACGATATACAGACTATATATAACATGGTTACTGAAAATGAGAGTAAACAATACCTTGTAATGCGCAAAGGGTTTTTCAACATGTATTACCAGAGCTTGCTAATTTTCCTACCGCTCAATTTTGCAATCCTACCAAATAACAAAATGAGAGCAGTCAGCAATTGAAAGCCTTAAGGTGAAATTCCAAGCTGATACGTACTCATTTATCTATTTCTCTTCAAGTCAATATTTTACGCCTCTAAAAACATTAATTAAAATTTAAGACCATTTTTGTTTAGATTGAAAGAGATATTTTATAAGAAAATAGAATGTACAATACAAGCTATCAGAGGTAACAAAAGAAAAGGCAAAACAAAAGGAAAAAATACCAAAAAATTTTATCACACGAATAAAAATTGTCTCAATTATGGATAGAATCAGAGAAGTCCAGGTGATCATTAAGACCAAATGCAGAAGCCCAAGCAATGACCGACGACTCTGCTTCAGTACCCAAATGAGAATCAGTCTTGAAAGTATGTTTCTCTTCAAAAGTGCGGGCATTTATTTCTGTCCAAAGAGCCCATGCAACAACAGCTGGGATAAGAGTCCAATATTGCTTTCCAATACTTGAAAATTGATTAGATTCTCAACAAAGAGCAAACTCATACATAGTTGTTGGAAAGACCACACCTATTTAGAAGGAACTGAGTATAGACCAAATCCTATTAAAACTCTTCAGTGTAAGAGGATATGATTTGATGTTTCATTTGAGTCCCATAAAGAATGAAACAATCTTCTAGTACAATCCCTTTTTTGGCCAAGACATCTATATTCTTAAGCTTACCATGTATTGTGCACCACATGAAGAAATTATCAACTCCTTTATCTGCATTAAGTTTAACATACATGGTCTTGACATAAAAGACCCCATCTGAGCTGAGAGACCATCTTCTGGTGTCAGAAGTATTATCAATGACAGGTGGAACATCACCTACAACTTGCAGTTAAAAGTTCAACTCCCATCCATAATAATATGATTAACTATAGAAGAGAATTAATCTTTATCTAACTTATAGATCTCAGGATAGGAAATCGAGAGAGAGAGACTGAACCAATCTATTTGTCATGCCAAAAAAAGATGGAAGTACCATAATGCAATGTAAGGATAAAATTGTTGTTGATTAGTCTCAACAATGACCTTTCGACATGAAATACCATATGAGGAAGAAACTCTACCAGGGAACCAGATATAAGTATTAGTTCCATATTTATCTAAAATGATTTGTAACCTCAAATAATTATTTTCGACACCAAATCTCCAGCACCACTTTGAAAGTAAGGGTATGTTCATCAGTTTAGATCCCAGACACCTAAATCTCCTCTTGGACACACCATATTCCAGTTAATCAAGTGGGAAATTTTGGTATGGCCAGCCTTATGTTCCCTAAGAAAGTTCTTTAGCTTCTTTTCTAGTTGAAGTATAACAACTGTAGGTGCTTTAAAAAGAGACTAGTAATACAAAGGAAGAGCATTGAGGATATACATCTAACAAAAGTTAGTTTTCACCTTTTGTAAGGGAACCTCCAAAAAGACAACTTAGCACCAATTTTAGCTATCAAAGAATCCCACAAAGCCTTAGAGTTTGACTTGGCACCCAAGGGAAAACCAAGATAAATGAAAGGAATTAAGTCAGTGGTACAATCTAATTCTATAGCCAATCATTTAAATCTGGAATGCTGCCGATGGGAATGAGCCTAGTTTTTAAAGTATTTATTTTTGGACCTGCAATAAACTCAAAACAGGGAAGTATAGATAATAATTTGTGAAGTTCCTTCTTGTTATTATCCAAAAAAAAGATAGTATCATTTTGCATACTGTAGGTGATTCACTATGGTTCTATTTTGAGTGCAAGAATAGCCATTAAACAACTTTAAGTTAGCTGTTTTATCCAAATACCTAGAGAAACCTTCCATAGCAATGTTAAATAACAACAAAGAGATGGGATCTTCCTGTCTAACTCCTCCAGAACTTCCGAAATAACCAAAGGAGGATCCGTTGATCAACACTGATAAAGAAGCAGTAGAGTAACAAAGTCTAACCCAGTTGCACCACTTTGAGCTAAATCCTATTTTATGCATAACCATTTCTAAGTAGCTCCAACTGATTCTATCAAAAGCTTTTTCTAACAATCTTATAGAAGTGATGGTATATTTTTATCGTAGGCCACAAGAGCACGACTTTCGATGAGACAATATGCAAGCACGGATCGTCCATAGAGATTTTAAAATCGTAATTTCTAGTTTTCAATTAATTAAGTGCTAATGACAAAATTGATTTGGTGAATTTATTCTAAAATTAAAATACTAAAAATGATATACAAATGAGAGAAAACCTAGGTATCAAGATTCCATCACTACTATGCGTACTAGATGTTTGCAACCATTCTCTATAATTTTCTCAAAACATTACACAAGACGATTTCAGAACAAATGTTTACGTCTTGGAAAATATGGAATTTTAATCTAATTATTTTCTCAAAAGATTAAAAATTATTTCACTATAAAATGCTAGTCTCTAATAAAGAAAATATATCCATTAATTAAGCATTATAGGACACATGAAGAAAATATTATCATGATTAATCTAGAAATAAGACCAAGAGAATAATTATATACAAAAATAGTTACAACATGCTAGCAGATATAGTAGGACTTCCTCTCTAATCTTAGAGTAAATATTTAGCTATTCATGGCACAAGAAGCACAAAAAAATAGAGAAGAAACAATTTATTTATTAATTTTATAGAAAATTACAGTAAAGCACTGACCATTAGTGTCTCTGAAAGATTAGAATTCTTTAATGAATAAACGACTCCTTCTCTTAGACTGAATCTCTCACATTGTCGCAAAAAATATAGGAAATTGTTTCTGAAAGGATGAAATAGCAACAGTTTTCTGTGATAGTTGTTTTTAGCCCTGGTTTTTCTTCTTCCGCCTCTCTTTCTCGCTGCAACTTAGAGATGATTCTTAATTTTTTTCCTCTCACGTTTCTGGCCTCAACCTGCCTCTCCCAAAATTTCCTACAGGACCCCTATTTATAATGCAGCAATCCTATCTTATCAAATCTTCGAAAATATCTTTTAATCAATGGTTCAAATCTCGGCAAAATTATTATATCTCGGTCTGATTTTTATTCTTGATTTTCTTTCCCGGGAATTGATGGTTTTTTTTTTGTAACCTCGTGAATGATCTTTTTTCTATTACAAGGAATATTTACTTCAAAAAAATCAGACCCTAACAATAACCTTCTCTTTTAATGAAATATCTCG
>JAJJMC010009272.1:1930158-1984059 GCA_023531435.1 Papaver californicum | reverse complement strand
ACCTGTTTTTCTAAAGAAAACAAGAATATTCCTAACCAGCAACAACAATATTATCTTTGGTTTGTTTTGACTTATCCAATCTTGTATAACTCATCAAAGAATAACCCAAAAATTTATTACATAAATTCGAATATTTTGAGAGCATAAATTTTCCTGCTAATTTCTATTTGAATCTCAAAATGAGGTGGAGCCCGTAGCAAGTCCCGTTTGCCTATCTCAATTCATAGAGTGCCTTTAACGCTTTTCTTGGGTGCTTTTAACACTTTTTAAGCTAACTTTTCTTCAATTGTTTACTCTTCCAAAAATATCTAAAGACATACAAAATATTAATATTAGTACATAAATTGAGAAAAATAGTATAAATATGAGAACAATTAAGACAGAAAAACGTGTTTATCAAGCAGAAGATAATCTACAATCTACCAGTTTATTGGAAATCAAAGTATCATCAATGATTTTCCTTCCTTCAACATAAACACATTGTATTGGGGATATAATCTTGTTCATAACTAGTTTAAGCCTGGAAGATAAGACCTTGGGAATGATCTTATAAACACTGGTCAAGAGGAAAATTGGTATACAATCCTTCACCTTTTCAATATATTATTTTTTTGGCATTAAAGCAATAAAAGTAGAATTATGTCTAGTGTCAATCATACTAGTATTGCAAAATTCTTTGACAGTCTCCATAATGTCCACTTTGGGAAATCTCCAACACAAGTAAAACAACATCAAAGTATAGCCATGTGGTCCTGGTGCTTTGTCTTGACCAAATTCTTTTGTTGCATTGTAAACTTCATCCAAAAATACAGCCTCAGTTGTATCGATTTGGTCAAACTCCACGTCATCCAACGAAGGTCTAATAATTTGCTCTTTAGCGAAAAGAGTGTTTTAAAACTGAACAATGTGCTCATGCAACTTAGATCTATCATTAGTAAGTACCCCATTAATAAAAATTTATGTAACACAAAGTTATACATATCAAAATTCCAACAGTCAGTGCTTTGAATAGGTATAGACCAAGAACTCAATAGACTATTAAGTATTTGTAACATCCAAATTTATAATTTTTCGACGACGGACTAAACATCTATAACCTACAAATCTAAGATTTATAAATTTCATAGGAATAAAAAGAATAGACCGTGATATCAACATGATTTAAAAAACTATCTTTTGTATAGACAAAATTAGGCTAAGGGGCAATTTGGAAAATTGATTTTAGACATAAAGAGGTAATATTGTTGTTTCCGATTTAAAAAATTGTTTCTCTAGACGCTGGCCATATGAAAGTTTATCTCACTAAATTAAAGGCCCTGAATTGTGCTTCCTCCCCTAACATGAAGTGGCATCTGGAAGATGTACACTAAATATAAATTAAAAAGCGGTATGGACCAAAATCTGAGACCAACCACATCGATTAATTCACGCGTTGTGAAACTTGATTAACTTTTATTTTATGACTTCTAACAAAGTACAAATTGTGTCGAATTCGTCAAGATCAACCAACCTTTTTTTTTTTCTGCCAACTACTTCGATATCAAATAATTATAGAAACCTCACTGTTAGCGTTTTATCTCAACACTCTAATAGATATACATAAGCAAGCGTGAAAGGCTCAAATAATTTAATAGAGAACTTATTAGACATACCTTTGTCACCCCGTAATTTGGTCGAGCCTTATTTTTGGTAGGAGGTTACTCCATGAAGACATACACATCCTTGATAAATGAAGTTGAACTTGTTGGTGTTACTCTTGCTAATTATATGTTGTTTCTGAAATTTCTTGTGCAAAGTCAGCAAAGACCTTATTTAGAACATACGTTAAGTTACACCAGCAAATCAATTTTTTGGTGATTATAGCACCTCATTTTTACCGTTATCAGTAAAAGCAAACTACCACTCTTCTCATCAGATGCCATTCCTAGTCCCTTTCATCAACTGCCATTCCAATTCCCTTTATTCTTTTTCTTCTTCACTCTTCTTCTTCTTCACTATTTCTATTTCTCCTTGTTATTATCATACTTTTTCATAATGTTTAAGGGTTTTTAAAAAAATTATCAGCAGATCTTGCCAACTTTAAATGTGCATGCAAGTGGTGATAGATGAATCAAAATAACTGCTGCACTCTTTGATCCTCCTCTAGAAAGAAAACTTTGTGATCCTGCTCCAGAAAGAAAAAATAGCAAGGTAAAGCTTAACTTTTCTCGGGTTTCAGATTTGGAAAAAGTCATCTTATATATTGTAATTTGTTTTTCATTACTTTCACAATACTAAATTACATTGTATATATACAACTTTTTTTGCAGAGTTTCCACATATTCAAAACTACCCGTAAATAAGGTAGGGAATATATTAGGTAGACTAGTTAATATAAGTTGAGGACTTCTTGTATTCTTCAGTGAGAATAGATTTAGCTGATATATGCTCGTTCATAGGCTTATCCTTAACAGATGGTGGGTTGCCATGACAGATTACAATTGTATATATACAACATTGGATTATAGAGTTGTCACAAATTCAAACTTCCCATAAATAAAGCTGTAGATATATTAGGAAGAGTTGTTGAGAAGACTTTTTCTATTCTTCAGCAAGTACTATTCTTGTTAAAATCGGCTTTAACTTAATATTATTTAGTTAGTTATATTTGGAGTTTTGAGCCTAAAAAAGAGATATAAAAAGAAATTATAAGTTTTTTTCAAAGATAATTATATCTTTTATTGGAGGTGGCTAAGAATTATAATGAGTTTTACAATGTTTACTTTGTCATTATCTGGGGTATAGAGTAGAATTTTACGATTGAGTTGACTAGAATGCCGAGATTTTGAACAAAACACTTGTTCTAAAACAAGATGAAATGTTTTAGAGGGATTGCAAAATAAATATTAAAGAACTTAAAGAGAAAAAAAGTTTTTGATTATTCTGGATCCTAGTATTTGATATGATCTTATATTCTTGAGGATGGACAATACCACGATACACACACGATATTAATAAGCAGTAAACTTGTTTTTAAATTTGAAAATTGAATATTCACCAGTTTATTAGCTTAAGTTTGAATATAGACTAGAGGAAACGAGAATGTCCATCATTTTATTTCGACCAGCTAGACTAGATTTTATCGTAATTTATTAGTTTTATTATATGTTCAGTACATTTTTTTTTAAAACATGCGATACATTTTAATAATTAAGTTATTATTAATACCCAAAGTAATTATATTAATATTACGATCTTAAAAAGTTAGGCTCACCCGTCTAATATTTCTTGTTAGAAGCCCATTTTTTAAAACTTATATTTTATTGATGATTTCCTTTTGTTTTAACGTCTAAACTACCCTCTTCTCTTTCAAAGAGACAATGAGAGAGGCGAGAAAAAAAACTGGTGGTAATTTGATCAGGCCTTGTTTATTGTTAGGCCCAGTCTTTTAATACTCAGTTTTTTTTTTTAATATCAACATGATCTTAGGCTTGGTCTTAAATAGAAAATGACGGTACTAGCGGTCAATTATTTAGAAGATTTCTTTTCAAATGCTGAATCCAAGAGTAAGCTAATTAAGCATGTTTCCTTGATTCTCTCACAAAAGGAATTGATCACAAACTCCCCCAGTTGTTTGAATTTTTTTATTAAAATGGAGAATTATGTTCGTTCATGGGTATCCATAAGTGAATGAATGGAAAGAGTTATAATGAGAGCAAATGAAATATCTCTTAATCTGATGAATGAAGGAAATTTAGAAGAGATAAAAACACTTCTTTAAAGGCATAATAGTTACTCTTTGAGCCCAAGAGAATTGGTACAATTTAAAAATACGTTATATGGATTTTGCTTCAAGAATTTTCTGAGAAGGGTCAAATGAAAAAATTGATTGAATATTTAAGAGAATACCATCAGTCAAAATCTAATAGATTGAATTTAAACAACAGTGAATGTCATATACTAAAAACTCACTCAGATAACTTTTTAAACATTTTAAATACAAAAAACTGGAGAAAGTATTTGTTCTTTTGAAATTGTTAAACACTTCAAACACCTCCCATTGCACCCACAACTTACCTCTTCCTGTAATGAATTTTACCTACTCCATCGTCACGAAGGATTTTCAAAAGCTACGGTGGTATTTCATCAGGCAATATCTTGGATATTATTTACTTGTTTATCTTAGAAGCCATAAATTTACAGCTTTATTGCCCTCTCTAAGCACATGTCTGACTTCATAACCATCAAAAAAATCTAACAAATTTTTGATTTCTCTTATTTCCTTCTTAGCCTTCTTTGGAAATTTGAGGGAACTCAATTTTTCACCAGATTTTTATGATTTGTTTCAGCTAACAAAATCTCACTTTTTCTTGCAGTGAATTTCTGATCCATATGAATCTTTTAGATGCAAAGGGATTGTATATTGACCTATCAAATCATGTGAATCATTTCTTAGTATTCCACCAACCTGAGAGGTTTCATCACCTTCTTCACCTTTTTCACTTTCATCCTTTTCTTCTCTGAAAGAATCATCTTATTAAGTTTAGGGGAAAATTATAGAAATGCCCCAATTTGGAGGGGGTCATCTTGGACTTCTGCCCCAGAATTTCATAATTAATAAAAATACCCTAATATGTTAGATTTCTTATTAACTATGCGCGTGCGACTTCTCAAGTGTAAAAAATGACCAAAATACCCCTCTTTGATTCATACGGGTGAAATAAATCTTCGTCACGTGTTATTCACGTGCTTTTTAAAACGAGAAGATGCAGATACGTATGGAGGGGCATTGTACGGTCACTGGTGGAACACGTGTCGGCTCTGTATGGTGTGAGGTGTTTATAACCACACGTATGAATCGCACGCGTGATTCATCTGTTTAAATTTGGGGAGAACAAACAGAAGAACCAATTTTTGTTCTTCGTTTTCCCATTTCATTTTTCTTCAACAGAGGCGACAGGCGAGAGGGGAGACTCAGACCGATCAAGGTAACACTCTTTCTTCTCTTTGGATCGATTCAACTCTTATGTTCGTTAAGTGTGTGAGTGAATGGGGGTATTTGTTTTGATTGTTGCAGAGAATACCAAGATCGAAGAAATAGTTGCATGAAGAAATATGTGAAGAAAACTCTTAAATTTGAATCAAATTTGAGGCCAAACAAGTAAGTAAAGTTAACCCAAACCTTCTTTTCCCATGAATTAACTTATGTTTTGTATTAATTTAAAAATATATCAAATTTAAATTTTAGGGTTCAATAGTATTTGAGGTTTTTTCTTTTTTTTTTCTGTAATTTAGGGTATATATGATCTCAAAGCCCCTTAAAAAATCCATGTGTTTATCTGTGTGTGACCCTCTCTGTTTCTAAATCCCTCTGTGGTAGTCTGTGGTAGGCTGTATTGTGTGCTGTGGTGGTCTTGCAGGTCTATGGTGGTCTGTGGTGGTATGTATTGTGTGTTGTGGTGGTATGGTGTGTATGGTATGGTCTGTGGTGGTGGTGTGGTGTGTATGGTGTGGTCTGTGGTGGTCTTGCAGGTCTGTGGTGGTGGTGTGGTGTGGTGTGGTGGTGGTGGTCTATAGTGGTCTGGTGGTGTGGTATCTATTGTGTAATGTGTTGTTTTGGTGCTGTGTGTGATTTTATACCTGTTTCTTTTCTTTTTTGGTAGGGATAAAATGGATATGGATGTTATAGTTACTGTGATAAATGGGGAAGAGAAGTATAAACCTTTATACTTTGTTGGTGTAACTGCTGGTATTAGTGGTCATAGTTTTGTACAAATGGTAAAAGCTAGGATGATATCCTTAGGTATGAATCCTAGAATGAATCTTATGTTGTTTGATAAGGATAATGATCAATGTGAATGTGAATAGGACTTTGTTAGAATGTGGAACCTAGGGAAACCAGATGAAGATGGTTTAATTCAATTACAAATTTGTATGGCTGATGGTGATGTACCAATTGGTGGTGGTACTGTTAGAAATATGACAATTGGTGTTGCATCCAGTGGCAGTGGTAGTGTCCAAGACAGTGTTAGCCGTTTGTCTAGTGTAGCTAGTCCTGAAAAAAAAAAGGGTTATTAAGAAGCCTACTGTAAGGAAGAGTCCAAGATTAGCTGCCAAACAGTTGAACAATCAGCATGACATGACTGAAAGAAGAGCAACAAGATTGAACTTTGATCATGAAGGTGGGAATGAGCCTGAAGTCATTACTACACAAGCTAGTGTTGTATGCAACGGTGAAGAAAATACACAAGCTAATATTGGTGAAGTTCAAGTGAATCTGCAGAATGAGGCTGAGGATCAGTGTCATCCGAATGATAGGCCAGAATTCCAAAATGATATCAGTAAAGATGAAGATGAAGATGAAGATAAAGGTGAAGATGAAGATGATGAGAGAACCAATGTTAATGAGAATGTGGGTGGTGATAAGAATGTGGGTGTTGATGAGAATGTGGGTGGTGATGAGAATGGAGGTGGTGATGAGAATGGAATGACTGCAGAGGAAGCATCTCAGTGGGAAGCAAATTTTGGTGTTCATGAGGTGGTATGGCAATGGGAGGAGAAGAAATTCCAGATGTTGAACTTGGTGTGTTGTGCAATGAGATGAAGTTTGAACATATATATGCTTTCAGGAAACATCTAAGGGCGTATGCGGTACTTCACCGTATGCAGTATGAGGTAACCAAGACTGATAAGACGAGATTGTATGATGTTTGCAAGCTCAAACAAACCAAGAATTGTCAGTGGCATGTGAGGGCAAGAGCCATTCATGGTGAGAAGACTATCACAGTTAGGAGTTGCAATATAGAACACACCTGTGTTACTAAAATTGGAAATATAAATCCAAAATGCAACTCTAAATTTGTAGCTGACTACTTGTATGACACAATGGATGTTTCTTCATCAGTTAAAAATGCGAGACAAATTAAAAATAAAATCATTTGGCCAGAATTGCAGATTGACATTCCTTGGTGGGTTGCAAATAACGCAAGGGTAAGAATTTTTCTTATTTCTTATTTTATTTTTTAATTTATTAAAATATCTATGTTTATTGATCTTTAAAACTTTTGTGGTGCCAGAATTTGGTTCTAGCCAGGTTGAATGGTAGATTTGAAGATAACTACACCAAAGTTCCCCAACTTTGTACTGCTGCTACATCTTTGAACCCTGGAAGCATAGCCAACTTCACTTATGCCAATTATGATGAACATGATAGATTCGAGAGTTTGACCCTAATATACGATGCACATGTTAAAGGCTTCTTGAATGGTTGTAGGTTGGTTGTAGGTTGGTTGTAAGGTTGGATGGAATGCACTTGAATGGTACATGTGTTTTGCTTAGATTCAATCCTGATTGGACAATGTGAGTACTTTTCCTACTTTTCCAACATAGTTCATATTTGTTAAAGTATGCAATGAACCATATGAAATGAATGCGTAATGAATGAATGCTGGTATTGTACTAAATACTACACTGTGGACATGTATATGACCACCTACTCTTGGTCAATTAAACCATGGGGAGACATTGATGAGTGGGAAAATCAGGTGGCCTTTAGTGCTTGTTCTGATAATATTTTTTTAAAATATTTTTTTTATTTGTTTTCTTTAGTATTTTATTAGTTTTTCTAGATCTGAGTATTTATAAAGTTTCCTAATCCTAACATCTTTCTTCATTTGTATAGTCTTGTGTGAACCTTCAACATCCAATAAAACTAAGAGAGGCAGGTAGACCTTGTGTGAAAAGGAAGAAATCTTGGATGGAGAAGAATAGCCAAAGAAAAACTAGAAAATGTAGTAAATGTGGTGGTTTTGATCACAACAACAGAACTTGCCAAGGTGGACCAGTTGGATCAAACCCAAAGAAGAAAAGTGTTAGAAAAGAGTGTTTGGTTGATGGAGATACGGTTGTTCAGAGAATTGCAACCCCAAAGAAGACAAGGAAGAAAAATGCTTCAACACTGCATCTTCAAGCAAATCAACACATGTTGGAGTCTCCAAAAAGAAGTCGTCTTTCGGCACTGCAGCACCCTCTTCTTCTTCTGTTGTTGTTGGTGCTTCCAAAAAGAAGACGTCAACCACTCCAGCACCCTCTTCTTCTTCACTTGCCCCTGTTGCTAAAAGGAAGTTAACTGATACTGCACCATCCACCTCTTCTGTTATATCTGCTCATGGTTTTCATCAGATTTACAATGGCAGAGTTAACATTAGGAACCAAAACAATGTTATTGAACCAGATCTTAAAAGGCAAAGAAAGCCAAACTCAAAGTATATGTAATCTTTGTTTCCTTCTAACTTTTGGTCCTGTAAGAATTCCTAAGATAATTTCTGTTTGTGTTATTTCCTGTTCACAGTTCACTTTTGTTGTTTGTGTTGTTTTTCTTTTTTTTGTAAACAATTATTAAATTTTCATGCTTTTGTTAACTTTTTTTATTTGGGGCATTTTTGTTAATTTTTCCTGTTTGGGGCATTTCTGTATTAATTTTTGTCTGGGGCATTTTTCCAAGATGAGTCTCTTTTTGGGGCATTTCTCCAAGACGAAGTATGGGGGGTATTTAAGTCCATTTTCGCACGTGAGGTCTCGCACGCGCATAGTTAATGAAAAAATTAACAGAATGGAGCATTTTCATTAATGTCAAAAATCCCGGGGCAGAAATCCAAGATGACCCCCCCAAAGTCCAAACTTTTGTGCTTTATCACATCTTACTTTTATTTATTTTTTCATAACCTAATACATATTTGAAAATAAACTTATACCTAACTGAATCTATACCAATTACCTCCATCTCATTTAATAAACCTTTTGCTTCATCTATCAAACCAAAATTCAAGGACAGTTTCAATACATACATCATGGTAGAATTATTTCTTCCTCAAGTAAGATCTGGATAAGATTTTTCCTTGACCCTCTTCCAGGGATCTTCTAATGCACTCACCAAAGAGGGTGTCTTTCCTTAAAATAGCTTGCAGAATTCATTTGACAACTTCTATGTTTTTTATACCACTCAGTTATCTCATTTCCCTTTCCTTTAATTTCTAATTCCAATTAGCAATCTATCCAAGTGAAGATCAGCAGCCTCGCCCACTCGTAATATTAGCTGACAAAATATCTTCTTCGGATTTCATCTTCATAACATCATGCAAACGGCTAGGCTTATGAGTGATTAGATTGTGCTCCGTAAAGAGAGTTGTGGTGCTTGCTTGTGCAGAGGTGGTGCCTTTCTATGCCCAATCTTTCTCTGCATTTGCGTCCATCTTTCAAGCCAATCCTCCTAAATTTTTTCCCTAAATTTTTTCCATTTTCTTGGTCATAACCCATGATTCCCACAGGCCCTACGGATGAAAAATTATTTTTTAGATTTGTCTAACAATAAACTACGCCTAATCATCTTATCAACACCTTAAATCCTATTTGCACTAGATAATTGAATAATATAAAAATAAAGAATCAAGAATATAAGAAGTTGACACAGTGCAGTACTGTGATGTACATGAGATCCATCATACACTTTCTTATCCACATTGGTGTACATCACAAAACAAGGTCTATATGAAAAGACATGTATATATGTATGTTTATATTTGTTCGTGCACATTTATCTGTAACTTCTAATGAAATATTATAATAACAAATTTTTTATAAAGAAATGAATAATCATTATATGGAACTATTTCTATTAACGTATTAAGATTCCACAATAACTTATGTGCAGGTGCGGGTTAGTATGATAGTTATACACATTTTAGAAGATAATTAAAACATTTACATTTGAACATGGATGAGATCCTAACTGGCTCAATAATCACTAACATACATTTGAATATAGATGAGATCCCTAGGTGCTCAATAATCACTAACATACAAGTCAACGGCTCTTCTACCCTTCTTATTCTTGTCTTGGAGTAATATTGAGAAATGAGTTTAGAGATTTGATTAGTCGGAGTTCTCTTATTCCATAGAAAGAACTATCAGACCCATCTGATACCGAAATTGAAGCAGTAAAAAGTGGTATAGAATTGGCAGTAAGAAAAAATTTAAGGTTTTTATTGATCCAAACAGATCATGAAAGTCTTATGAAAACTTTGAACTCTACTTTGAATTCCGATGAGTTTTCAAATGATGTAAATCTAAAGATAAATGAAAATATAATTCTTCTTTATAAAATAAAATAATACTACCTCTGTTTCAGGAAAAGAGTTATTATCATTTTTTTAAATTGGCCTATTTTTAGGCTAAAATAAAAAAGTGATGGTAACACTTTTCCAGAAACGGAGGGAATATGAAATTGGACAGTATTAAGAGAAGCGAACAAAACAATAAATTTCCTTTCTTGGATGAAGCTAAAAAAAGGTTGGGAGAGAGAAAGAGAGAGATTCGATGAGACTATTAAACTCATAACTCACGGGATTGGTTTGTCTCTCACTGTTTTTTTTTATAACTTTTCTTTTCCATACAATGTAATGATATCTTTGTTGTTTTCCAAGGAATTCTGTCTGTACAAATAAGAAATAATACTGCTTGTAGAATGACGTTTTTGTTTTGTACTAAGTTTTTGTTAACTTTTAGTCTTCTCTACTACGTCTCTTCCCCCAAAATAGAACAACGAAACTGCCTGAAAAAAACATTGATGCCTGGGTATTGAAGAACAATTATATATTACTCTTTTTTATTTTTTTTATTAGTCTTCTATTCTATTTTCATATGTATTAAAATAGTTTTTAACTTCTGTTTATAGTCATATTTTTTCATTAAACTATCAAATATATTCTTAATTTTTTATAATTATAAAATCATTTTTAATATAACCCAAATTAAAATCTTAAACCGTATCTTCGTGAATAAAGAAACAAATCCATTTCATATCTTTCCTATTTATTTTTATTTAAAAAATATATTTATAATTAAAGATATTAAAATATATAATTTTTAATCTTCTTTTGAACATTTCTAAAAATAATGAAATTATCAAATATAGATTTTTCTGGATGTTTCTTTTTAGCATTTAATAGGAGTAAATTTGGATATTTCTCCGATTTCCTTAATATTTTGACTTTGTCAAAACGGACTAATAAAAGAAGACGAGGGAATATTAAATAGCTAACCCATCAAAGTGGTATAACATACCTGCACGCTATGCTAATCATACATTTGGATGTGTTGGGACCACATGCATAGGAGACAAAGTCACTATCCTAATACTGCGTAGCTATTGTTGTTACTAGGGAAATCATGTTTGCCACCAAAACCTTGAGGATCAACTGACTTTCGTTTCTTTTTAATTCCCAACAACTTTTTATTTCTCGTCATCTATACCTTCATATATACTTACCTGAAAATTAGAGAGAGAGAAAAACAAAGAGTGCAGAGAACATTACGAGGATTTATCATTTAATTTCCATTCCATGTAGTATCTAAACTTTGTCTCATTTTGCTTCACAATTTTATTTCTTTAAGTCAGGGTCTTAATTCACTTTACAAGAGATTATCATACTCACTTTCATATGTTGAGCGTTTACAAAAAAAAATCGCAAAAGATCTCACCATGTGCATACTCTAAGAAAGTGTATGTAAGAAGTTCTACTACTGAAAGAGGGATAAATAATATTGTTGTACTTTCTAATCATGCAAAAAACAAAACTAACAACGATAAGGTTTGCATACAACCCACTTCTATTATCATATTTATCATTATTAACATTGTCATCGTTTTATACGAGATGATTGATGGGATTTTAATTTTACAGTAAGAGCACGATTTTCAATGAAACAATATGCAAGTATGGTTCGTTTCACAGGAATTTTAGAAGTGCAATTTCTAGTTTTTAATTAACTAACGTGCTATTAACAAAAAATGATTTTTAATGAATACAATAAATAAATAAATAAAAAGATAAAATAACTGTACAAAATAATCATCATGAAGATAAATGTATAGGATTTTGTGTCCACTACTTTTGATGTTTATACAATTAACAATTTAATTTCTTAAATCTACTCAACAATTACTTAAAACAATTTTAAACCCAATCTCATGCTTTGGAAAATATAATGTTTAAAATTAATTATAAGACTTTCGTCATCTCATAAAAATATAACCTCCTTCACTTATAAAAGATCAACAATTTTAAAACCATTCAGAACAATTAAAATAAAGTATTTTAGAAGAGAAATTATTAGTCATGAGCACAAAAGAGAGTAATTTTGTTCCAAGAAATTATATATTAAAAGTAAGCATCAAAAATAATTTCCTCCGCTACCCTAGGTAAGAAGATTAGCTACTCATAGATATAAGAATAAAAGAAAATTGATTAAACAAATTAAATTTACTGAATAAGAAAAGCTTACAATTTTTCTTTATTTCTTGTTAATTTAACGACGCACTCCAACAGTAGTACAAAGAGGAACTGACCAGTGGCATCACTGAAGCATAAAAGAACTATTGAAAGAATTAATAAATCAACGACGCCTTCTGTGTGTTTAATCTTTCAAATATCGCAGATACTATTCACTAAACCGTTACAAAAGGTGTTGAATTAAAAAAAAAAGGTTACAGAATTAAACGACAGTTTCAACGACTATTCAGTTATGTTGTTGTTGTTGTTGTTGTTGTTGTTGTGTTGTTGTTGTTCCTCCCATCTCCTTGACCTGGTTACAGAGAAGTGAACTGATTTTTTTTTCTTTTTGATTTCTGGCCAAGCCATCCTTCCATAACTTGTTCCTTTCATTTCTATTTATACCAAAACACTCACCCATTCGAGAATCTTCATCATATCTTTAACAATAAATTTGTTTCAATCTCGGGAATATTTCTTCTTCGTTGTCGTATCATTCTCGATCATGTTTGTTTATTCTGTTTTGATTTTTGATTCTTACAAGATATTTGGTTGAGATAGAAACAAACTCAGGCGAAATAGGGAAGATAATCCATGTTTCATGTAATTGATCTTTCTCCCTGATTTTCTTTCCGGGAATGATACGATTCTGTTTTGATTTCTTTTTTTAGTCTTTCATATTTGTAAAACTCTTATTTTGGTAAGAGAATATTCGAGCTTAAAACTCTCCAAAATAATCTTCCAAACTTGTAACAGATTCGACAGATTTTGTGAATAAAATTTCCCGCCAATTTTCAATTTGAAATTAAAGAAGATGGGTTCCTTTATCAATGCATAGGGTGCCTTTATCACTTTTGGTGGGTGCCGTTAACAATTGTGTGAGTGCCTTTATCAATTCTTCTGGGGAGTTTTAGTATTTTTCAAGCCAAATTCTTCAAACTTGTCAATTCCACAGAAGTACCTAAAAACATAGAAAATAACATTATTGATACAACAATTGAGAAATAACAGTATAAATATGAGAACAATTAAGACACAAAAATGTGTCTATCACTGATGTTTTTAGGGAGAGTTTCTGATGGAGGAAGATTTATAGAAAATAAATAAATATTTTTTTTATTATTTTATTTTATTAATAATATTTTTAGTAGAGAAATAATTAATTTTTGGATTTATTATTTAGGGTAATTTTAGAAGAGTCAATAAGGTTATTTTAAGAGTTTTAGTAAGTTAGGGAAGTTACCTAAATGTAGTAGATACCTTGAGAAATAAGTTTTTTTATATTAAGTTTAGAGTTTTATTTCATTAGGACTTTCATTCTTTTAGGTAAACTCAAATTTGCCATAAATAACAAATTAAGGTTTGAGTCGGTTTTGTTTTTTTTATCCTTTCTTGTTGCGCAAGTTAGGATTTTTCCCAAAGTCTATTTAACAGACTTCAAGTTATTTTTATAGACAGTTAAATTCGATTAATAAAATTATTTTCTTAAACTTGTTCAAGTTCAAGTTTAATTTTTATTTTTATTTATAGTCGGAAAATCGAGGTCTAAATAATTATTTTTATTAATAGTCCTTATTCCTAGGAATAATTCGAGGTCTGAACAAAACTATCTTTTTCTTTCTTTTCAATAGTATCCGCTGCATCAGTTGGTTACCAGAGCAAGGTCGATTTTAAAGTTAGTAAGATGTTTCTAAGAAGAGTACTCAAGGTTAATAAGTTATCGGCAATAATGACAAACAACAAGAACCGTGAAGGTGAGTTAGATGATTTTATAAGAGGTGAAGATTTTATTCCATTCATGAACGGGATTAGAGAAGAGATTCTTGAAAATTTTCAACAAGTCTTATCGAATAAGTCACATCAGCTTCTTGCTACTCGGTGCTCGCTTAAAAAAGAAAATAATAACGAAAAGTACGAAGACATTGAAGACTTGGTTTGCTGTCATGAGGATGAAAAAAATCAAGATATTGTCGATTGGAATACAAGCCCAGTCTTCGATGAGTATCCTGATGACAAGGAGAATATGGAATTCACTTCTCAACAAGGCGAAGAACATCCTTTCGCTGAAAAAAAAACAAAATCTTATGCAAGATTTATATAGTGAGTCATCAAATCGTAAAAAAATTAATGATTCGGTAATTCATGATAGTGCTATATTTTCTTTGCCTACGGTTAAGAATAATTTTGTTGATCGGTGCGTTACACGAATGGCCTTTCGTGTATACCCTAACAAGGGAGAATTCATTGATTCAACTTATGAAGATCCGTTTGGGGTTTCCATCATGTCTCACGCTTCTATATGGTGCATAGATTATTTTTTTACGACATCAATTCATGTGTATGCAGATTGTCATCAACGTGTTACAAGTGCAAAACATGGTACCGGCAAGATTCGAGGACAAATCTTCTCCAACACCGGTAGAATGATAGAGGGAGATTTATGGAAAATAAATATATTATTTTATTATTATATTTATATTTTATTAATAATATTTTTAGTAGAAAAATAATTAATTTTCGAATTTATTATTTAGGTTAATTTTAGAAGGGTCTATAAGCTTATTTTAAGAGTTTTAATAAGTTGGGGAAGTTTCCTAAAGGTAGTAGATACCTTGAGAAATAAGTTTTTTATATTTTTGTTAAGTTTAGAGTTTTATTTCAATATGACTTTCATTCTTTTAGGTAAACTCATATTTGCCATAAATATCAAATTAGGGTTTGAGACGGTTTTGAGTTTTTTCATCCTTTCTTGTTGCACAAGTTAGGTTTTTTCCCCAAATTCTATTTAAGAGACTTCAAGTTATTTTTCTAGACATTTGAATTTGATTAATAAAATAATTTTCTTAAAATTGTTCAAGTTTAATTTTGATTTTTATTTATAGTCGGGAAAACGAGGTCTAAATAATTATCTTTGTTCATAGTCGTTATTCCTAGGAATAATTCGATGTCTGAACAAAACTATATTTTTCTTTCTTTTCAATAATATCAGTTGCATCAGTTTCATATAGAAAGACGTAATTAAAGACTTTGATAAGGCACTTCAGCTTAATGGAATTAGTTTTAGTAGTAGTGTACCAGAATTTTAAACATAGATGTATCCATATTCATCTTGTATGTGCGCATCATGTTTGTATGTTATTGATGGTGTTTAACTGAAAAACATTGAATGTATTCAGTTGTTTTATATACTTCTTCAGATGGTACGGTTTAGCAAACTTGTGCACATACGAAACAAGCCGAGTTGATTTGGTTTTGAATAAAGAAACAAAGTATTTGAAGAGCTCTTATTTTTGCAATTAATATTATTTTGACAAATTCTCACAACCTTAGGAAAAACTTGTTGGTTTTTGAATGTTATATTCATTTGATATAAATTTTAATGTCTTTTTTTTTCAATTGTATATGATTTTTCATCTTTTATGGTTAAACTTAGATAATATTATAATTACATCTCATATTAAAACCCAGATGATACCTTTTCATCCTACACATTCTGACGAGAAAACATACTTTCCTGCATGATGTATATGGTTTCATGTTGTACATTTCTGAAAAAAAAAGATATTTCCATTGGATGTATCTGGATTCATCTTGTACATTTCTGAAAAAAAAACATGTTTTTTTTCAAGATGAAACCATGTTCATCATTAACATTTCTGACAAGATTATACAAATAATAACATATGCTAATTTCAATAGATTTTTCATATAAACTCATGATGCAATTAAGATATATATAAAGTAAGACTGTAAAAACAAATTTTTACAAACAAAAAACTTAAAACAAACTACATCAATATATTTTTTTTGTAGTGACCTAGTTGTAAACAACCTAACAAAATTACATAGTCTTAGTTCTTGTTGTTGTTCACATCATGATTATTCTTCACTCTTGATTCACCAACAATGTTCACGTCGTCCATATTATTTATACTTGATTCACCAATAGCCTTAGCATCATGCATATTTTCTGTTCTTGATTCACAAATAATACTCATCCTGCTTTTGCTTCTTATAAAAATTAAATCACATTTCATTCATATTAACCATTTTAAACCTGGATGAAACCAGGCTCGTCCTGTGGAAACACTTGAAGAAACCAATTTCATCAAGTAAAAACATAAGATGTACAAAGGATTCTTCCAGTGACAATATATGATGAAACCAGGCTCATCTTGTGTTTCCCGGTTTCATCCAGTAATAACACAAGATTTATATAAGATTCATCAAATGAGAATACATGACGAAACCATGTTTCTTTCAATGGAAATACAAGATAAAATCATCATCCAGTAATAAAAAAAGATGTACAAAGGATTCATCGAGGGGCAACATATGATGAAACTGTGTTTCATTTAGTGGTGACACGCGGTAAAATCATATTAAAGTGTAGACTTATTAGATGATTTTTTTCTTCAACAAACTAAAAAGAAGGATGAACTAAATTACATCAGATTCCAAACATAAATCTAAACAAATTCAACAAAATATAAACTAGTATTTATACAAATGCATCAAAAAATAATAATTAGGGCTTTGTCAAAAGAAGAAATTAGGCTTAAGAAACTTACTCATCTTGCGAAATTGATGGAAGATAATTTTTTTTTATTTAGTTTCATCTGAGACATTAATCATAATTTAATTTGGATATTTCAAGAAAAAAAATCATTGTTAATGTTGGTGGCGTTGTCGATGATGGTGTTGTTGGTGTTTGTGATGGTGGGGATAATGGAGGAATATGATGACATTGTTGTTGGTGGTGGTGTCGATGATGGTGGAATTATTGTTTGTGGTGGTGGAGATGGTGAAGGAAGATATGTTGTTGGTTTTTATGGTGGTGATGTCGATGATGTTGGTGTTGGTGACCTAATTAGACATCTAGTCTACTGAAAAAGCTATTTGAGACTTTAAGAAAACAAGACTATACAACTACGATTTAAATTTTTAGAGTTTGTCTTAGGATGTATTGATGATGTGAAGAGCATAATAAATAAGAATGAATTTGATGAGGCAGACTCGCGTGAATAATATGGGATTTGATAAAAGTGTCAAAGTAAATTGGAAAAAACCTCTCTCGCCGCCTGGGAAATTAGAACTGAATACAAATATCGTTTGCAAAGATTCATACTCTTGCCTACGAGGTCTTTTAAGAACATCCATAATGCTAGATGTCAATGTCATCCTATTTGGAGGTCTAAATTACACTTTTTTCTTGTGAGTCGTTCCCATGTGGCAAGAAGTATAAAATTTTTACTTTTCTATCTCAAAGAAAACAATCTCTAATGCCAAGGTCTTATCTAATTAACAAATATTACTTGATTATATGTATCTCAAATTTAATTTAGAAACAAATATAATTAAGTTGATTTAATGACTTAATCTAACCTTGTTATTTTTGGTTTAGGTTTATTTCATAAGAATAAAATATCTACAAGTATATCTCAAGAACTTGAGATATCTTGGTAGGAAATATTTTTCTATAAATTATTTTTGTTTCGATAGCAGTTAAGCGTTGGTTTTGCGAAAAACAGAATACAACACCAACAATAAGAAGAAGCAGGATCAAGTAAACAAGATTCATGGAAATTTAGATTTACTAATTCCATCTTTAAATGTAAGCTTCTTAATGATCACATTTCAATTTTCAATGTTTTTTTTACTCAATAAATATTTTTAGTGATATTTAAATTTTTTAATGGATTTCCAAAGTATTGTGTTATTGGTTGTCTACTTTTAAAATCTCTTTAAAAGTTTATGTTACTGGTTGTAGATTGTAAATAGATCTTCTAAAGTTTATATTACTCGTTATAAACTTAAAAACTCAAAGACTTTGCATACTTACCTATCTTCAAAACTTTTAGTGACTTTTGTGTATATATTTACCTTGATGAAACTTTTATTCTCTTTTATTTATTTCATATATATACAATCTATAAAACTTATATTATAGATGCGTATAAATTATATGATACGATTAAACTTTCTTTTTAATTTTAATTATCATATAAATTGTAATAGTAATTATTTTTATTATTACTATTTAATTTATTGTATTTTATTGAACAAAAGAAAGATGTTGTAAATTTAATTGAAGTTGGTGTAATAATAAACTTTAATAAATTTTATATTTATATTTATCATGAAGATTTCTATATAATATTATTTTTTTTATAACTTTTCAGGATAAAAAAAAACAAAACAAAAAAATACTCTTCCGAACTTTATAAATCTCTGAAAGACATTAGAAAACTCTGCATAACTCCAGTTTGTCCAACTTTGTAGAACTCTTAGAAAATTATTAATTTTCGTGACTCTTTTAAATCTCTATAAATCTTTAGCAGTATTTATTGAGTAAACCCTTACAAATTATCTCTGTTTTTGAAGCTATTTTTTTATGTTTTGCTTTATGTTTTTTCTATATATTTTATGGTTGTTATGTCATCTACGCTTTTAATTTCTTTTTGTTCTATTTTCTAGCCCGATTTTATTCTCCTTCATGTTTTTGTTTTTGTATTTGTTTTGTAAAATAGCTAGATTCATGGAGACTCCATATCCTTTATCAATAAACCTTAATCAAATAAGAATTAGATGATATATGAGTTATGTTTTCATGTTATAGCTAGGGCTGTCAACGGATTCTATCGAAACGGATACTGGCTCAGCCGGTTCTGTTTCCGATAAGCCTTATCGGATATCCGATAAGTTCCGACGGAATCTTAAACTTCAAATCCGATTCCGTTTCGATAATCTTATCGGATATCGGATATTATCCGATAAATATCCGATAGCTGATATAAATCTTAAAACCTGTTTTTTCACTTCAAATTTTTCAGTTCATTTAAGCATTTCCAGTTTATAATTCAGTTCAAATACATACAAAACACACAAATGATCACAGTTTATAAATTACATGTTCTATTGTTCTTGCAGCAAAAGAAAACACAAAGAAACTGAAATTCGTACTAGCATTGTCATTGAGTCATTGAGATACAGCCTGTAATGCAGCTTTCAAAGCACATCTGCATTTCAAAGAAACTAAAATTTGTTAGTTGGCAGTACAAGAAATATGAAAGTAAAGGAACTGATGAAGTTGAGGTACCCGATTGATTTGATGTTCTTTGACTTTGTGACATCACCCTGAATTGAACAGAATCACACATGTTAGTTCAATACAGGCTTACATTGCCAATACAGGCATAGTATCATAGACAGACAGTGAGACAGACTTGGCACAGACAACATATGAAACAATCTAAAAGAGAAACACCCTAGTTATACCAATTCCATATGGAGACAATATGAAAATAAAATCCTCAAAATCAACAAGAAAGAACTAAAATCATGTCAAAAGGAATACATATACCCTCTTCTAAACATCATACAAGCAAGACAAATTTTTAATAAACATGGAACCTATCGCGACATAAAGAAGAGACTAATTTTACCATCAAAGCAATAGTGCTTCTCATCTATCACTATTTTAGATGAGTTCAAACCCTTAATATTTCTCCTTCTCTACTACTTTCCTGGAACCTAAGTTAGAGAACAATACTCTTGTGATTCTCTACATAGACAACATATTCATAGAATACACTTTACTCAATATTTTTACTTGTCTACAAATTATTATAGTATTTCGTATCTCTCAAATGACAATGCTCTTTTCACTATGACGGTTCTGTATCCAAAATTCTCAACACTCAATGCTTGTACCAGCCTACTATGTACTAACAATGTACCTGTCTAGTTATCTAACACATATATAGGGGCTATTAGTATGTTACCTTGTAAAGCCACAACTCCTGAAATCTCCCAGTGTTTTAGCCTACTGCTGTCCTTATCAACAACAACATGAGTTGCTGCATCAAGCTTACTTTTAATTACTTGACTATCACCATTAATGATAGGTTTCCTCAAGCTGGAATTACCGAAATACTATATGCCTAGATCCTACTTGCACAAAGTAGTGCATAAAATGGATAGAAAATAAACAAGGGTTCAACCCAATTCATCAAATCATAACACTAAAACAAATGACAAGTAAGAATTCTAAACTTTAACCAAAAAGAACCCAATTACAAAAAAGGTACAGGACAAACTAAGAACCCTAATTACAAACCCTAATTTCCAAAAAAAAAAAACCAAATATTTTTGATTTCATAAAACCCTAGTTTCAATTTTGTATCATTCTAACACATAACATCATAATCAAAGAAGAATAAAGAGAGAATATCATACAACATACCTATTCAGTGGTTTGTTTTACTGGTGTGATGGTAAGGATTCGACTGTTCTGCTTCTGTACTTCTGTTGTGGCGATAGAGGAAGAAGAAGGTGGTGGTGATGGAGTGGTGGCGTTGAAAGAGATGGTGGTGAAGAGAAAATCGAGACCGAGAGAGATGATGTTGGTGAATCTCATATTCTGTTCACTAAAGAAGAGGGGGAGAATGAAGAGAACTACTGAACTAGAGAAGTGACGAAGAAGAGGGGGTAGGTTTAGTCTTTACTCTTTACTTACGACTCTTATCGGTACCTGATGTTATCGGACGGATACTGGCTAAGCCGGTTCCGTTACGATAACACAAAAATATCTGATAGAATATCCGTTCCCGATATCCGATATCCGTTATATCGGATAATATCCTATAGGATCCCGGATTTTTGGAAACGACTATCGGATTTCGGATTGGGATTGACAGCCCTAGTTATAGCTTTTCATTTTAACTCAACTGACTACTCGCTTCGCACACAATATATGCTAGAATCCCATAAAGATTTTATCTTTGAAACAATAAGATGTCATAATTGGTAATTTACCTTTTGATGTTGCTAATACGAGTGATAGATATAGTGTTTATAATAGTTAGTCATCTTTCTAAACAAGAAAAGAGTGTCAGATTTATTATTCAAACGACCTGAGTTTGAAACTCTTCAACACGGATGAGGGTATTTTCCTTTCTTTCTGTACAATAATAAATAAATCATTATACTACATGCTTTATAAAAAGTTATTTTTGGTATTACAAGAATCTTAGTTTTTAAATAATCTAGTAAATCATGTCTTTTGATTATCCAATCTTAGATTCTTAATAGGACGAACTATTTAGGTTTTGACATGGTTAGGTTGGTATTATTTTATATTTTTCTCGTATATTTTCGTGGAGCTTAACGAGGAAGAGTCATTCGTTTCAAATTCATTCTTTACCATGGGAGGATGATTCTTTCCAAGATATTATTATAGGGAAATGAGATTGTTTCTTAAGCTTCTGCAGAATCAAAAGCGATTACCACCCGAATGAAAATTTATTGAAATTGATTATTTTTTTTGTAAATAAGTTTATTATTAAGTACTTTGTTTTTACAAACAAAAAAAAAACAAATTTCATCACCTGCAAGTACCATCTACTAATATAATTGACGATGAAATAAACACACCAACATACTTACTTTCCGATTAGTTTTTATTTTATTTTAATATTGACCCATTTTTAATTAAAATAAAAACTCTTCTGAGCTATTTTACGATATTTAGATCTCTATGAGCTTATAAATAGGCTATTACATGCTCTTTTGCATCAGGTTCATGCTCCCAATGTAATCTTTTATAAAAAAGGGTTTTCTCACTTTTCTGGATGCCCTATATCCTTCTTAAAGCAAGTGCTATGAGATACAATATATGCTTTCAAAATCAGTGAGAGAGTAGCTGAAAGAATAAGTTTTGTATTATGGCAAAGCGAAGAGAACACATAAGCGACTGAACATGTCCCGCTTGGGAACAATTTTCACTTGGCTGGTGATCATTAGCTGCACGAGTATTATTTTAAAATAGAAATCACTCAGGCAGGTGATTATTTAACACTTGAGTGAGAAAAACTAACCAAGCGGTAAATGATCAGCATGTTCACCGGAGTTTTATAGCTAAAGCGATTTTTGTAGTTAAGCAACAAATGATCAGCCTTTGTGTTTGAGATACGCATAATCATCCCCACAGTTTTCATTATCATACGTTCTTTCGGATAAAGAAGCGTGCGGTAGACTTTGGGGGAAAATGAGTCTTCTTCCAATCCATAGTAGCATTACATTTACCAAGTTTACTCAAACTCCTTTATTTTTGAATGAGAACAGTCGCATTTTCTCTTCGGCTATTCACAAATTTTCACTAAAAATTATGTTACGCCGTTAGGTTATTGTTTAAAAAAAATAAGTTCAACCTATAATAAAGCTGGATGCATAATTCACTTGGATTTTTTTATATTTTCTCACCTCAACTCATCCAAAGAAGGGTGTAAAACTAATGTAGTCGATTTCAACCAAGACGACCGAATCTCGCCGAAAATCACGGTATTTACACTCAAGCGAGACGGAATTTGCATTATCGCCGAAATAAAATTAGACCAGGAATATTGCTTGACTCGGCCGAGACGAGTCAGCCGAGACAAGGGTAGCTTGGGAATTTCATTTGAAATAACATCAATAAACCCATAAACCAAAATCGAATTGGTTTATCGTCTTCTTCCCAAATAGTTTTGCCCTTCTTCTTCTGAATCTCAGATTCTTCCCCAAATAGCCGTAAAATCACCTCTCTCTCTCAGATTCATCATCATGTGTACTTGATAAAATTAGATCTGGTCCATATTTTACAGTAATTGAGGTACGTCATGCGATTTACATACGTCTTCTTCGTCTGATTTTTTTTTAATGAATCCTTCTCCTGCAACTCCATCAGCATCTATCTTCAATTTACATATATCTTCTTCACTCCATATTTAAGATTTAGGGTTACTTTAATTTTCTTGAAATGTTTAAGAAAATGAAAGAAAATCATGTTCATGTTACTGTTACTGTTACTGTAAATAGTGTCTTTTATACTCAATTAAGTGTTTGCTAATATTCGTCATAGAACAGTTATTGTAGAAATATCATGTCAAACCAGCAACATCAAGCTATTTTCTTCACTGATTTTTCAGGCTGGAAAAACTGCCCAAAACTCACATTTCTTGTATGATAACATTAGGGTCCTTAAGGTCTGAGATATGGATCAAGAGTTCATGATAGCTATTGTCTTCAACTGGAGTTGAGATTAGAATGTGCAGGTGACTAAAGTGGCACATTCATGCTTTATTAGGTGAATTTGCAACTAATCTGTCAGCCATCAAATATTTTTATAACTCCCTTTATTTGTCGTTTATTATCTGACTAGAACGAGAAATAGCTGGGGTTTAGGGTGGCTGAGTTGGTTGAATTTATGACTGTGGACTGGTAGAAGCCAACCTGGCTCGATATAATCCAGGTCAGGCACTATGCAGGCCCGGCCTGCTGCCATCTGTATAACTGAATGTAAACAAAAAAACTTGCAAGGAACTGCAAACCTGCTTCTTTAGTCATTCAGTTAGTTGTTTTGATGAAGTCCTTCGCTAGCTTTCACATTGTCGTGGATATTGTGCAATATTACTTAAGGGCTTCGGGCAAACCAGATAATATCAAGCCAGCCAAGAAATTCTAAGCTTTCACAATTAAATTGTGCAGACTCACATAATCGTCTACAGTTAGCTCCCCGGTCTTGACTGGATGATAAAATAAGAAGTGAAATAAATAAGTAACAGTAGACCGTAGATCAAAACCAATTGTCAGAGGGATATGGCTAATCTTACTGTAGTTGGAAGACTCAAGCTTTGAAGAGTATTTTCTATCTCCAGAAACGGGCATATGTGCTGAAATGATCTCCGCAGCATCTTGTGCTTCCCATTGAATGCGGAATTCAACTGGAATTAACATTAGGTTTTTTAACAAATTCAGTTTGGGTTTTTCTTTTTTATTGATACAACACATGGCTATAATGTTTGTTTAGGTTTAGATGTCACCACTACCGACTAGATAGACACACAGAGTATGATGGATATTATACTGATCATTTGAGGTGCGACACCGAAAGAGGACTACTTGGTGGTGTCTGGAATAATGATGATATCTATAGTGAGTCTAATGATCTTGATTAGAATTGTAACATGCTTGTTGTTTAATTAGTATTTTAGATGGTGAACTTTGAAGTTGTTGAAGTTGTACTTGTTTATTTCTTTTGTGTTTCAAGTTTCAACTTAGTATGGATCTTGGGTTTTCTTCTATTTTGAGTGATACTTGTTTTTATTTTAAAAAGATTGGTGGTATTTCATTATATCGATACATAATTTAACAGGTGCAATGTGAAAAAGGTTTGTTATACATATTATAGGTATAAAATTTGGAACCAAGATTTCACTGAGAATCTCCCCGAGATAAAGTCATCACAGTGTCTCGGTCCTAACCTAGACAGAACCGAGATCCGAGATTGACTATCTTGCGTAGAACTAGAAAACCTCTGCTTTCTCCAATTCCTTTCCCTTGGAATTCAGAGCTGAACCGTGACAACTTAAAACATCTTGTAAGTATGTTGAACACCCAAATTACCATCTAAATTGACAAAACAATAACATGAAATAAATTTTACCTAGGGTTTACATTTCTCCATTTGTCTTCAATTCCTTTTTTGAATTGCTTCTTTATTCATACAGAAAGGCTCTAACAGACATGGTTCTCACTAATTTCAATGGTTCCGGTGTCGGATTCGGTATCTATATTTTTCCTCATTTAATTGATTTTTGCTTGAAGTTTTACATTGTTGTGTTAGCTCATAATATCTGTTTCTAACTCAGGATTTGGCGCTGGTTGTGGTTTCGGAATTGGTTGGGGTTTTGGAAGTAATACTCTATCTTCTTACTCCACCTTCACACTGCCCATAATCCACTGTCTTACTTAGTCGTGTCTTCAACTTACACAGCTGATGATGAATTGAAACTTGGAACAAACACTAGGATATTGAATATTGATGTCATCTTCATTTATTTATCTTTTAAATTATTCTATCTTGGATCCCAATTGATATTGTTTTGAAAGAAATAAGACACAAGGAATCAGTGTGTAGTTCTGTAATTCACATAATATTTGATGACTAAGTGCATCAACATCCTAACATTTGCTAATTGGCCAAGTTCAAAGACTTGCACTCTTATGTTCATTGCAATTTCTAAATAGTCACTGCACATGCCCATCTAAAAGTAATTAAAAGTCAGTGGAAAGAAGTTATCTTATGAGCATTGTTGGTTACGAGAATAACAGAAAACATACAAAGCGTTATAATTGAGTGTATTTGCTTAATTTTAGCTCCTTAGTTAAACTGTATGTGTCATGCATCTCCTTAGCCTGGGGTTAGGCTGCTATGCCATGCAGCCCCCCCTGGGCTGCCTTAGTCCGACTCCTGAAACTCAGTTGGCTTGCTGCTAACAGATACTAGGAAAAGTGCTCACTTATTATTTTTTGTGAACCTCAGATACTTTATACTGCATTAATCACTCTTTACTGATTAGCAATGTTCTTTACTGCTCTTCAGGTATGCCATTGGGTATCTTGGGTCTCGGAGCAGGTATACACTCAGTAATTTCTTTTACTTGCTGCAAATAAGATGTCTGTTTGCACATTATTTCTGAGTTTGATTGTTGTATTTGAATATGAAGGTGGAGGCTGTGGGGTTGGGCTCGGCCTTGGATGGGGATTTGGCACTGCCTTTGGGAGCCATTATCGAACAACAAAAACTACATTTAAAGGCACCGATTTCAACAATAAGAGCGAGAGTGATAGTAAACCGTCAACTGACTACTCAAAGATCACCTCCTCTCAGAAAGTTGTTCGTGCTGCAGAGTAAATATTTGTCTCTTTCATTCTGTTGTAAAAGCATTGTAAGAACATTCTTCCAAAGTTATTTAAATACAATGTCAATACTGATACAATTGAGTCATTTCGCTGCTACTTTCTGTACTGTTCTCTCTTGTTAGTGAATCTTCTTTTCGATGACCTTTAGTTTTAAACAAGAGTATGTAGAACTAATGAAATAGATCTGTAGACCATAATATACTGGGATCCTAAAGAGTTACCATCACTGTTTACCAAGAGTGCAAAATAACACCACATTTGAGCTAAACAAAGAACCCAATTGAGATTGGAAAAATGTACCGTGGACTTCTGAAACCGATTCAAGGTCGAAGTCAGAAAATAAGGACTGATAAAGTAGAAGTTATATAAATACAAAACGAAAAGATGCTCTGTATCCCCCATTATATCACTCTTCTCAGAAAACCTGCAGGGAGGCTACAGATGAGCAACATAATTTCCAATTTTTGAGGGTTTCACCTTGAAATTTTCATCATGGCTTCTTCTTCATCATCAAAAAAATCACTATAGATGAAGAGAAGTCGAAAGAAAAACCCAACAAATTTGGTATTGGGGCTACTGCTGCTTCTTCATCCTCATTAACATCGAAAGATGTAATGAAAATGAAGAATTTGAAGATTAAAGAAACTGAACAAGTATCAATACATGTTACTCCTAATTCTGATAATCATGATGAGGCTGGTGAATCAAACATAGGAAAAGGAAAAGGACAAGGAACTGAGGAGGGTGGTTCTTCTAAACCAAACCCACGAAGGAAAAGGAAATATGGAAAAGCAGTAGTACTAACAACAAGAAAGAAAAGAAGACACTATTCAACCAGCATCGCATCACTAGTTCATCTAAGAAGTTTTGAGGGTGATATCAGCTGCTTTGTTATCTCAAACAATCAAACAGGGGTTTTACTATCTCCTTCGTTAATTTATTGAGATCTCTAATGATATTGTTGTTTAATGATAGATGGATTTGCTTATCGACTCTGTTTTTGGGGTTTTCTTGTGTGTGTGTAAGTTATATTGAATTTGAACTTAGAATGGTTTCCCCCTTTTCAATTTTATACTATTTGGAGTTCAGTAAGATTATAAAACAGGGGAACTCCATGTGAGTCTACTACTTGAAAATTGTTGTGATGATGTATCTTTAGGTCTCAAATGAAGCCTGAGCTACTGCACACCAAATTGCAGGGAACGTGTAATGCGTTACCAGTGACCACCACACGAGTTTGAGCAAGATTTCAATTATAATACTTACCAATTTTTTTTTAACAAAACTTACCAAAAAAGATTTCAATTATAATGATAAATTTAAAAATCTCACTAACCTTGAGGCTTGAGATGACTCATTTCGGATGTAAGTATCCCACATCCGATTATCTTTGGTATTCTACTGCTTTGTATGTCATGGTGCACCCGACTTGCTTATTCCCCCATAGAGGGTTTTGCGCGAACAAGAAGCATGGCCATTTGCCTGAATGTAAAGGAGCAAAAAAATAAATAAAAAATGCAGAAGAATCTTGAACCTCCATTAGACTTGGGGGTGCCAAGTAGAATCGAAAAATAGGCAATGTTTCTAAAGGTATTTGGTAAGACTTACAAACATCCCAAGGTAGATGGGACAAGAGGAGGTGCATGAGCATGTAGTCTAATGAATTTTATTCAAAGAAGAAAGTGGTGGACTGTCTGGATTGACCTTACTCTGAGGGAGAGAATGCATCTCTTCTCCAATAAAGTTTTCCTTATATATATAAACTTGCCTTCCCAAGGCCAAGGTACATACACGACATGAGACCCATTTTCATTTAAGTAGTTTAGATTTAGGCAGCAATTGTGAGTGTTCTGCTAACCTAGAGACCAGTAGAGGTGAAATACAGATTTAATCGGTTAAGGATTGACAGTGTTCAAAACAACACCACATTGAACAAAAGGAAACCAAACACAACTGGGATTGGAAATACTCTGGATTTCTGAAACCGATCGATTCAAGCTCCAAAATCGAAACGATTTTGATTCCAAGTTACTTTTTTCCTCAGAGAGGAAACAAGGACAAACCCTGAAAAAGTTGTATAAAAGACAAAACGGAACGGTTCTGTATCATTTCATTTCACTTATAAAACCTGTTGGGTTCTTGTGAGTTTAGGCTACTGCTGTTGAGCTCTTAAATTTTAGGCTCGAAATTTTCATAATGGCTTCCATCTTCTGTCGAAAAATTGGGTTAAATCTAGAGGATGAAATCAAAAAAAAAGAATGGTGTACCCCTGATTTCAAGGATCTTTCGATTCTTTTAGATAATAATTCGACCTTTTCCAAATTAATTGATGAGTCAAACAGGTCTACAATTATGCCTTCAGGATTCAATGAGGCCCTAACACTGTAATCGAATTCAAAGATTGTACTTCCTTGACTCGACCAAGAAAACACTATATTAAAATTCTGATGATGCGTAGAGGAAGAAGAAAATATATTGATTTTGATATGTTGAATAGGTGAACATCTTCGCTACTTACATGGGATTCATGTCTATTGGAGATGCCTCTTCATCTCCAACAGACACATCCAAAAGCCATCAATGGTGGCTTATGTGAAGGGACACATTTTTTCAATTTTTGAACGAAAACTAATTATGTTTTCAAAGTAAAGGCAAATTTTTTTCTTCCAGCGTTGTTCCCTACGCCCCCCACGACCTGACCTGTCAGGTTGACCAAAGCCCTGGGGGGTGGGGGATTTGCTCCTCGAGACCCCCCGTCGTAACGGCAAACAATCTTGAAAATATCCAACAACATCTTCTTCGCCAGAATAAGTAAACGTAGAGAAAATAATGAAGAATTTGAAGTTGAAAGAAAAAGTTGAAGAGAGTTTCCAAAATTCTGTAACTGAGGCTGGTACTTTTTCATCTTCACTAACATCAAAAGAAGACGTAATGTAAATGAAGAATTTAAAGATTCAAGAAGCTGGTCAGAGTTCAAAATCTGAAGAAGAATCAGTACTTGGTATTCCTAATTCTGATACTTATTGTGAGGCTGGTGGTCTTCTTTATTGGTGAGGGTTTTCCTACGGGGAAGAATAAGATGAAACCATAATCAATGGTTATTCTTAGAAGTTATGAGGGTGATACTTCTGAAGTGGAAGAATCAATTGCTATATGATCTCAAACAATCAAACATGTGATTGAAGATGGTTGTGCATGAAATGAGATTCCAATTCCATTTACTAGTATTCCAAGTGAGATTTTGAAGAAAGTTGTTGAGTTCCTTGATAGAGAAACATGGTGAGAAAGAAATAAATGAGAATGAGATAAAAAAATTGATTAACCTCGCGTTTTTGAGGGCGACCCAAAAAAAATTTGGGACGACTAATAAAACAAAATAAGGATACTAAGAAGTAATATCAACACACCCCTTATCCATATATTTTCTATAATGGATAATCTGCCCTTGTTTAATTAGTGTTAATGTTGATTAATTAGTTTATTAATTTTGGTTATAGTTAATGTTAGAAAATTATTTGAGTTTTAGTTTTAGTTTTAGAAAAGAAATAGAGAGTGTGTTAGAGAAGAAGAAGAAGAAGTTTGGGAAAACTAGGTTTTACCTAAAATCGATAACAAATATGTATGAGTATGAGGAAGAAGGTTAGAAACATCATGAAGAACATAATATTGAAGGTTCAATGACGTTTAGAGATGACGATTTGGGATATTTGTTGGATGATCCAAATTTTGGTGTGGAAGAAAACCTAGACGACGATTTAGCGAGAGAAAGCGATGAATCACATCAAAATGAAGATAATAATGCATCAAACAATCAGATATTGTGTTAAGAAGCTCAAAAACCCACTTTGTATGCAAATTTGTATGTGATCGCTAAAAAAATAATATTTTTTTTTGCATGCATTTAATGCCATGGACGTCCCAGAATCGGTAGATAATGGAGTATCATATCTACCGATTACACACTATTGTGCCAAAATTATGGTATAATCGGTAGTCTCGTGAAGAATAATTACTACCGGTTAAACAAAATCCCGAAATTGAATTTTGTTCGGATTCTAATTTCATAATCGGTAGTTTAGGAATAATTACTATCTACCGTTTATAGTTGTCGCCCGAAAAATGAATTTCTAAAAATTATAAAATTGCTAATTCTTCATCTTTCACAATCGATAGTGGGTGAAATTTTTTATCTATCGATTTAGAATCAGTAGTTTATAAAATCACATATCTACGGATTGTGATTGTATCCAGAATTAAATTAAACTTAAAATTTTTGCACTTTGTAATCGGTAGTTTAAAGATCAAATTTATCTACCGATTCCAATGTAATCGGTTGTTTATTAACAAATTAATCCTCCGATTATACTTGTTTTTGTGTACAAAACTTGTGTTGCTATAATCGGTAGTACGAGAACATAATTAACTACCGATTGTTGTTAATCGGTAGTACGGGGAAATAATTAGCTACCGATTGTCGTTAATCGGTAGTACGAGAACATAATTATCTACCGATTGTTGTTGTCTAACTCACTGCTATTTTATGTAGATTGTTGAATCGGTTAATCATGTTTCATATGAAGGTCCTGATATTTCCCTACACTATGCAAATGATTTGGTATGCTACCTACCCACTCTTGTCTTGTTCTAAGAATGTATGTTACAATGTTAGGCTTATGATATTTGTTTTGTTATATGCGTATTAAGACATTTGGAAGTAAGGCGGAGGCAAATGAATGACTTATCAACAAGGCAAAAGAGAAGATGTGCGTCGTAGTTCAGAATAATTGCGTGAGGGTTGATCGATTTAAAATGATTTGTGAGAGAGATGTCGAGCGAAAGAGTCACGTGGGAAAGGATCGTAAATATGTAAAGAAGACGAAGAGGATATACCGAGGTAATTCAAAGAATATTGGATGCCCATTTAAGATTATCTTCAATAAGCCCGACGGTAAGGAAGGTAAAATATGGAAGATGTTTAGAGTTGCTAATGGTCGTCACAACCACGAAGATTCGGAAAGTCTTGTTAGGCACGCAATGGTTGCCAAGTTAAAACCAAAGAAAATGGAGACGGTGAAGTCTATGAGGAACGTAATGAAAGCGAGTGCAATCCTATCTAAGATAAAGGCGGACGACCCCAACAACTTTTTTTCATTGTCTACGATTAAGTCGGTGCTAGCAACGATCATAAGGAAGGAATGAGATGGTCGAATGGTTATGCAACAATCAGAATGGTTAGCCGAGAAACACAATTACGCGTTGAGAAAAGAAGAAAAGGATGGTAAAGTGATTCGTATTTTCTTGGCACATCCGAAGATGATCCAATTGGCTCAATTCTTTCATCAAATTTTGTTGATAAATGCTACTCACAAGACAAACAGGTACAACATGCCGTTGTTGAACATTGCTTGCCACACTTCGGACAAATACACATTTACGGTGGCGTGGGGTTTAATGGATGCTGAGAACGACGTGAGTTTCATTTGGATGTTGCAAACATTAAGGTCGATTTATAATGGCAATCATTTTCCAAGGGTTATTGTAACGGATAACGATCAAGCCTTGATGAATGCAATAAAGGTAGTGTTTATGGAAGCCCATAATTTGCTGTGTACATGGCACATTCAATGTAACATCAAATCCAATTGCAGACATCATACCCAAGCTAAAAAACGAAACAAAGGTACTAAGAGGTCGAAGGAAGAGGATGAACGTATTAGTAAACTAACCTTGGGAGAACGAGAAGAAGAGAAAAGTTTAGCTGCTGAAAAATGGGTCGGGGATGGAATAAAGTGGTCTTTATTTCTTAAAGCATGAGATAAGCTAGTTTGGTCTATGATGGAGGAATTTTATGAATAAAACTTGAAGAACTTTGAGGATGAATGGGGAAAGAACTATCCAAAACCAGTTAAGTATTGCAAAGCACAATGGTTGGGACCGCATAAGGATAAGTTTGTGTTTGCATGGACATATGAATATAAGAACTTCAAGAACGAGGCAACAAGCCTTGCAGAGGGGTCCCATGGCCGATTAAAGAAAATACTAGTCGGTAGTCAAAATAGGGTTGTGTCGGTCCAAGAAGCAATCCATGAGTTCACCAATGGTGACCTCACTAAGATTTACGGTTCAATGGAAAAAAGTCGGCATAGATTCCCGTTGGCACACTTAAAACATAAAAATCTTCTAAGGGGTATAGTTTACAAAGTTTCTTGGTGAGCAATAAATTACATGATACAACAATTGGAGTTGTATAAAGATCACGATGATGAGATTACGGTTTGCAATTGCAAGACGATAATAGGTATTGGACTCCCGTGTCGTCACATGCTTGGTAGGTATGTTGAAGTGATTGACAGTAATAATATTCATCCCTTTTGGAAGCAATTATCTTTTACTCCAAACACCCCGGCGGTTGATGGTGCGTTGTTCGTGGAGACGGAAATATTTGCACGAATACTCGAGTGTTAGTCTACGTCAAATGGGACATAAAAGCAAATATTGATGCACCATTTAGAGGAAGCCCTTCACCCCTGTATAAAGGTTGTTGAAGAACCAATGAAAGGAAAGGCGATGGGTAGGCCGAACCGAAAAGCCAAGGTAAATTCAAAAAAAAAGAGTTGAAGGAATGGTTATCTAGTCAACGAGAGCTTTCTAGGTTGAGCATACTGAAGCTGAGTATAAAGATGTGCCGGCTTTAAGGAAAAGGGGCCGTCCAAGTAAGGATCAAGGTGGACCGAGCTCACGAAAAGTTAAACCTAAAGTCTCTACGATTCCTTCTCAAGTAAGTCAAACCCAACCTATACACGGAAGACCAAATCAAGGTACGTATACAATATACGATGAGTATTTAGAACAACTCCCTCTACTCATTATACCATTTGTTTTGTCCACCGACGTTGTCGATGGGGATGGCAACTGTGGTTTTCACGTTGCTTCTAACAAAAAATATAAAATCTTCGTAGCTTTTAAAATACACATTGGAATTTTGTAAAATTTATATGTTTAAGAAGCTCTTTGAATTATCTACGCAATGAGTATAAAAATGGATGTAAAATTTTCGCTATTTATAAAAGAAAAAAACCATTTTTTTTAATTTGTGGTGTTAAAATTATTCGATGCAAGCATGCACATGTCATCACAGTAACAAGAGAGAAAAAAAGACACTAATGTGAGAGAAAACAAAAAAGATTTTACTTTGCAATCATAGAAAGATAAGTTGTTTCATAAACAACCTGGTTTTACTGGAAAAAGTTTAGCCATTAGTTGTTTATGAAGTCCGAGGAGGACCATAATATGAAACAACTGGCTAATCCGGTCTCTATTGCATATTCATGTCGTTTATGAGGCTGAACGCTCAATACAAGATGATGGAATTAATAACACTTAATATTTTTAACACTTGGTTTACACAATCGCAATGTGTGTTGGCACTCTCTTAATGGTTTGTGTGTTAGTGTACGTTAGTCTGTTATCCTTTACATAAATATTTGTTGTCGGATTTAGTTATGTAATAACTTTCTCTAACTAATTCAGATAGTTGCAGAGATCATTTTCATGATTCTCTTTCTTTCATTCTCTTTATCATTGTTCATCAATTTCTTTCACTGATTATCATCCTATCATAGTATCAGACTGAGAAAATTTTATTTTTCTCAAGGTAATTTGATCTTGTTCTTTCCTGTGCTTGAGAATATCACCCAATGAAAATATTTAAGAAATAAGATGACCGCCCAACTATTGGAGGATAAGGAATTCTATATTGAAATGATGAGAGAAGGAGATAAACATGTTAGAAAATAAGAGTTCAAAGAGTTACATACTCGTGTAAAATATCGAAAGGGATTGAAGACAATCGTATCCAAGTATTGGATGATAATGCCAAAATGTGGGTATCTTTTAGCAGATGTATTGAACTGCGTGGTATATTATTTATGTCCTCCTTCCTTAGGAGTGAGTATTACATTTACACCCACAAGGGCGGTTTGTGATGAGTCGGTCAAGGATAGATGAATCACTATGACATGGGTTAATAGCAATCATTTTATCGGTTTAAGGTTAACTGAAGATTTTCCATTACCTCCATTGAGTAGGTGGTCAGATTACTTCCCATCTAACCATTGCAAGGAGTGGTTGAAGCAATACAAGTCCAACATGGAGCGTTGTAATCGTTTAACAAACTTTGTCAAGGACCCAATTGATTTGACCAAGGATGGTGAGTAGTTTAGTTGATCATGTGATTTTGAACATATATTTTGAACATTGGGTGTAGACAAATATTAATACAATTTTTTGTGGCTATAATCGGTAGTCAAGTGTTTACATTATCTTCCGATTAGTATTTATTTGTATTGTTGTTGAGATAATCGGTAGTCGTGGGTTTACATTAACTACCGATTAATGTTGATTTGTATTTTTATTAAGATAATCGATAGTCACATGTTTACATTAACTGCCGATTATTATTGAGTTGTATTGTTGGAGATTTAATCGGTAGCCAAGGGTTTATATTATCTACCGATTATAATTGAATTTCATCCAAAAGATTGAGTAAAATGAACCAGCAATAACCGGTTATATTTGGATATGCATTATCTGCCAATTATAGCCATTCTGACAACAATAAGTAAAATTCCCATAATAAGCGAATACCTTGTCTACTGATTTTCATAGCAGCCCAAAAAAAAATGTCCAAAATTTGAAAATGTAGAATTTTTTAGATATTCTCAAAAACTCACAATCGGTAGAAAGTATCAAAACTTATCTACCGATTTTACTGAATTATAACCGATTTTTGTACCCTATTTGGCAGGAATAAAGAACTGTTTGAACAGTGCTCGAACAGATTTTAAGAAATTTAGCCGTTACACTAACCTTTGGGTGTTTATTGTATATAAAAGGAACTTTTCTCTCAACAAAAAACCTCACACTTCTCAAACTAACTCATTTTTCTCCATCTTCTCAAAAAACTTCACACTTCTCAAACATGGCTACTAGCTGGTCCACCAAGGAAGATGTTGCAGCTGTTCGGGCGTGGGTGGTTACCACGAAGTATGATTCTCATCTAAAAATTAACTTTTCTCAAAACGTAGAAGCTTTTAGAAGCCGGGTTTGCCAAGTTTTTGTGGGTTTAGACGGCAATGGAGGTGGAAGAACATGGAACGTGGTCAGGGATAGATTCAAACAACTCTATGATCGTTGTGATTGTTTTAGAACTGATTTGTACACTGCCAAGTTTAGTTTCCCTGAGCTCGACATCAATGGATATGTAAGTATATCTCAAATAGATGTTAATCAAATCAATTATGATCTCAATATAATACTAACATATTGTTCATTATTTTTTCAGACTCCTCATGCTCTTAAGGACCATAGGCATATCTATGACAGAAAGTTCACGCATTTTGCATGTTATGATGTATTGAAAGAAAATGACAAGTTTTTTGATCACGAGTATTTCGATGATGACTATTGATCAATTAGGCATCAAAACTAATCAAGTGTAATGTTATGATCTACTTTATGTCTTTAAATTCAATGAAAGAAGCCAAATAATTTTCAATTTGTATCGTCATAATATTTTCAAAAAGTTACTACAAAGACTATAATCGGTAGATAATAGTATATTCTAACTACCAATTATGTATCCATGGTAATTATTCCGTGATTCATATTTTTTCTTGGAGAATGCCCTTCACCTTAAACGGCATGGATGAACCTTAAACGGGTTGAATTTTTCCATCACCTTAAGGATATTGAAATGAGCTTCGTAACGGTAATTTGATCGTTTTTATCGTTTACATTACTCGAGAGATCTCGCTATAACTTCATCATTAGTTTCACCCCTCAAACGATATCGATTGAAAAGATAAGTTAAATTCACAAATGGATCAACTTCTCTGCTTATGCAATTAAATCGACAAAAAAAATCATCCCTATTACGGTTATTGGGGTTACGGTGTCAACACAAAAATGTTCGTGAATGCTCTCCAAATAACTCATACTCATTATAGGATTTTGCCTACGTTCTTCTCCTTGCCTCGGATAAAATTGCACATAACACCTACATAGCGAAAAATCTTCTTCTACCGTAAACGGTTGACCCAATAGTCTTGAAGAAGATTACTTCGATGTTGGAGAGTTAAAATGTATTGGAGGTACATAAAAGAGAAGAGTCCCAACGGTTTTTTTTTTACTACCGATTGTATATGTTACCCCAAATTCAAAATTGAAAAAATTATCAAATTTTTAACATTTGCATACTCCACAATCGGTAGTATATGAAACTTTATTTACTACCGATTATAATATAAAATGTGTCCAGAAACCAAGCAGTTCCATCAGCAGGTGTAATCAGTAGATGATTATCAACCGATTTTAGATCAGCAGGTGTAATCGGTAGATAATTATCATCCGATTGTGGATCAACAAGCTTAATCGGTAGGTTCTGCAAACCACTTATCTACCGATTGTAATGTAAAATTTCAACAAAGTTACTTATTAAAAATGAGTCTCTTGCAAATCAATCGATAATTCACAAAAAGAACCTAAAATCCATTCATCATCCATAAAGTAATCCATTCATCATCCATAAAGTAAACATAATGTTAGAACATTAAACAAGTTTCTTGCAAATTAATTGAAAATGATGTTCTCTAACAAGACAACCACAATCTAATTTCTAGATTTTTTGGTTTTAGTACGAGGACGACGAGCACCAGGGACATATCTTTCAACATCAGGGACATTGGCTTCACCATAATTACTCGCTGAACCACGAAATCTTTTACTGGGTTTTGCTGCTGCCCTCTTAGGCTTATTCGAAGCTTTCTCCCCAATCTTACTTGCATAAGCTTCATTATCAATGTTATCTATTAGGTCTTTATGCTCTTTCATCTTCTTAGAGAAAAACGCAAACCCAAATTTCTTTTTTTATGCAATAACAATCAAACGATTATTATCTAAAATATTGGGCTGTAATATTAAAATCAAAAGGAAACAACATTACGTACCATCCTTTCATAACCAGAAGGTTTGTATTTGATGATACAAGTATAATCGGAAACCTTGGTGGTCTTTCCTTTATCTTCACGGATCACATGAAGATGAGAATGCTCCCGGTACCATTCCATATAGCTGGATCTACTTAATCACCTTGGTTGACAGGTCTCCCATCGTTGATCAAATATTGCATCTTGTTATTCCAATCTTCAACGAATGGGTTACCAGAGTAAACTACTGTGATAGAGTCCTTACCATATACATAATTCTCCACGTCCAATTTGAACTTGCCACGCATGTGACTCCGAGGTTCTTCTTGTACATAACCGAGTTGACGCATCACCATAGAGGCATTGTACATAACATATCCTGTGGGATGCCACAAGGGTCCATAATAAAACGACAACTCAGACCTTCCCGCTATATTTCCACTAGATCGGTCTTCCTTGTATGGATCAAATCATACATCTTTGGACGTCATCAAGTCTAATTTCCTCCTCAAAGAAATCAATTGTTGCTCCTTAGACCTTGAACGGTTGTTGTCGAAGATGTATTTTGTTCCTCTGGGTGTTCCTTTCTCCCATATCGGATTCTCTTTGGCCGAATCAAGGAACGGAAAGTGGTCATAGATTCATGTCTAGTGTACATATCAAACCAAGTATGAGAAAATTGATTCTTAAAAGAGAAAAAAATAAATAACAATCAAAGCATCAATTGAGTTACCAAAATACCTGTAGTAGGCTCACATTCCCGACAATTTGCCTTCTTGATTCCCTCGATGCCTTTCTTAACTCTTCCATCAAGAACGCATGGCATGCGGTGCCCCACGAGTAATCACGAACTTTATTGAGAGGACGCAATAGTTGTAGAAGGTTGGCGTCGACCCGGTTGACATTACAATTGGGGAAAATGACACATCCCAAAACACAGAGGAGATATGCAGTTGCTGCAGCATTCACTTCGTCGTTGCTAGATTATGGATTCATTTATTCTTTATCCTTGGTGCCTTTGAACATATCCATCAAGTGGACCATGCTGAACTGTCTAGTTTTGTAACGAAAACACCGGTTGAACGCAATGTCGGATGTCGCTCGATCCCAACCAAGGCACTTCTGAGTGTAAAAATAAAGTTGTTCCCAGTCTAACTGCTTTACGTAATCAAACTTGACGGATGTACCATGGTTAGCGAGGCTAAGAATTTGCACCACATCATCTGGGGTGATCGCCATCTCTCCAAACGGCATGTGGAAGGTATCGGTCTCATGATACATTCTCTTCATGAAGGCTGGTGTCGACACCCGGTCATGATCTAACATTGAATTCACGACAGCAGTAGATAACCCTAAGTGATAAATAATTTGCTTGAACCTTTCATACTCACCATCTAACGGCTAGTCTTTCATTTTTCTTGGTGCAGCTATAGGTTTGAGTAGACGAACCGTATGAGAATGGTCCTGATATACACGACGAATTATAAAATAATTAGAATAACGGTTAACACTTCTACGAATAAAAAGACAATAGCTTAAGAATAGTGTTTTATAATTATTACCTCAGTTGAATAAATTTCTTTGGCCCAAGAGTCTTTGTTTCCAAATAACAGATCTCCTCCATCTCTTGGTAACCCAGGGATTTGGCCTTCTTCAATACCCTTCATCTTCAAAGAGGCGGGGACTTGGTGTCCTCTTTTCTTCTTAATTACCTTCTTTGTACCTTGTCCTCCTCCTTGTATAGCACTTGGTTCTCTTTCTTCTTGGTTTCTAACTAGTGGAGCACTTGGTTCTCCTTCTTCTTGGTTAAAAATTTATGGAACACTTGGTTGTAAACTTGGTTGAGTTCCTTCGGTGATAGAGATTCCGTTAACACTCTTTTCTCTTCTTGTACTAGATGTTACTTTCTTACCCCCTTCAGGACGAGGCCCCGAAACAATTGTATCTTGGGCTTGCTTAGCTCGTAAGACACCATTTAGTCACTATATAATTGGTAGAAAAAGTACATAAAAATCAAACGATTGTTCATAATTGGTAGATCGGGTCCTATATTATCTCCCGATTATGCAACAATTTTGGGTCATAAAACTCTAAGCTATGGACACACATATAATCGGTAGTCAAATAAACAAACTAACAACCGATTGTTCATAATCGGTAGCTCAGGACCTAGATTATCTATCTATTATGTATAAAAATTGGAACAGAAAACTCTAAGCTATGGACACACATATAATCGGTAGTCAAATAAACACTATAACAAACGATTACAAAACAATCAGAAGTCAAATACAAAACCTATCTACTGATTGAAACCATCTAATATAATCGGAAGTTAACAACTACTACATATCTACCGATTGAAACCATCTAATATAATCGGTAGTTAGATAAAATAATTAACTACCGATTAAGCCTAAATTTTGGTACAGAAAGACAATCGGTAGATATTGACTAATTCTAACTACCGATTATAGTCGATGTGCTTGAGGAATCATGAACTTTCATAATCGGGAGTTTAAACCTATACAAAACTATCGATTGATTCAAAACTATATTCCTCTACATGAAACCATCTAATATAATCGGTAGTTAGATAAAAAACTTAACTACCGATTAAGCCTAAATTTTGGTACAAAAAGACAATCGGTAATTAATGGCTAAATCTAACTACTGATTATAGTCGATGTGCTTGAGAATGAAGAAGACGACCATAATCGGTAGATAAAACACATCACTAAGCCTCCGATTATGACAATTCAACGAAAACCCTAGAAATTCTATTGACTATTTCATTCAATTGAAGCAAAATAAACAAATAATGGTAAACTCTTACCTTATTGGAGCCATTAGATAGTTCTGGAGAGGATGATTGTAAGAATCAGTCTCCGTATCTAGATCATCATCTTCGTGTTCTTCGTGTTCTTCACTATGTTCTTCAACAATCTCTCTGTTTCTTATTCTCTCGGCAAAATTTGGCCAATTACTATTATCAGATTGACGGCTTGTTTGTTTTTGTCGAGCCATCTTTAGATTGAAATATCGACGATGATTTGGTACGGCGATTAACGACGATACGATGAATTGGTTTTGAAAATTTCACGAGAATTCTTTTTTGCACAATCGGTAGATAAAATGAAGAGAAGAAGAAGGGAAATTTTTTCTCACAATCGGTAGTTAGAAATAAAATGAAATTAGATTAGGTTTTCTACTTTGATTAGTGAAAGGGTATATAGGTATTTTTACCTACTATTAGACTATTCCATAGCCATATCTATTGGATGAATATAAATAAGTCGTCCCAAATTCTTTTTAAGTCACCCTCAAAAGCACGAGGTTGATTAAATGGGATGAAAAATTTGTTGAGTATTCAAAGATGACAAGTCGTTTCTTTTTGGTATGATTCATGCTGCTAATTTCTTGGCTGCCAAGTGTTTATCAGATGTAACTTGTCAAGCCTGTGCTGATATGATAAATAGTGAGTCACCTGAATGGGTTGGAGAGTTTTGCAACATCAAGAATGATTTTATTCCTGAAGAAGAAGAGGCAGTCAGAGCAAAGAACGCTTGAGTATTTGAGTATTTCCTGGAAGTAAGTAGAGATTTAGGGGTTTCTCTGTTAATATGTCAATTGAATTTGAAACATTACTAAATTTTATCGAGATTTTGGGTTTCAATAGAACATTTGTTGCGAGAAAAAAATGTATGGAAGAAAATTATTTAATAATTTCAACAGTAAGTAAAAATTTAGGGACTTCTAGATTCTGATTACTAGTTACACTACTACTTTAGGTTTATTATTTCTAATGCTTATTGAGTTATCTCCTTCGTTAATTTATAAACTTTAAATATGATTATTTCGGTCAAGCTTAAGATGGTGGATATGGAATTCAGCAAGTGAGGAAGCTTACAATAGTTAATGTTCTGTTCTATGTGTTAACTATGTGTCTAGGTTTAACAGTACATCAGTATATACCCATGAACTCTCGCAGATTTGGACGTTTTCACCGGTTTGATATAGTATTGATTTTGAACCTTTCCACCCAACCACTAATATCTATGCCCTTTTCTCCAAAAAGATGACCGAGTAAATTTTTTTAAAAGAAGTTCCAAAAAGACTGTCTCGTCTCACCCTATTTTCTTAAATGCTATCCTTTGTGGGGAAAGAAAGAAACTGACATAACCTGTGTTTCACTAAAAGGATGTCTCGTTTCATACTTGACAATGGGAGTTGTTCTATTCGAGGTTACTTATGCAAGATCTTAAATCAATCATACCCCATTTGAAAAGGCTTTTTGAATTACTTGATGACTATCCAAATGACTTGTTTTTTTAATAGATAAAGCAGGGATAGCCCTGGGAGTTACATTCCATACTGATAATAGTTCTGTAAGTAAGACATGTTAAACAAAAGTTGGGTTATAGCAGATACTCCCCGATGTTCACTTCACTAAGTTGTTGACTTAAACATAAACTTGATAGTTTTGTTGGATAAAAGTTTTCCATTATCGGGATCAAACTGAAAGATTTTAAATCCTTAAATACATATGCTGAAATTACTTATGTTGCCTGCATGCAACCGTTGTGCTTCTGAAATTTTGTTACTAACAAGGCTCCGGTGGCTTTGAGAACTTTTACATTATCACTTTCCAACTAAACTTTTGACATATTTAGTTATTGTAGCCAATAGATTGTTGTAGAAGCCGTCGTCTCCTCTACATCCTTCCTTGATCTTCCTACAATGTAACTGCTCCATGATCCAAGATAATTTCCTATATGATTAAAGACCATTAGAGATAAGGCCCCTTTATGTTGATTAATATTAATAGCAAGAGACATGGAAACTTTTAAGGTTAATGGGTCAAATTCAAGTGTATTAAAATTTCTCCTTCCGGTAGTATTAATAGATGGTCTTGACCGGTGGAAGTGTTGGTCTGATGTGATGGTCTTTTTGTAACTTGACATAGCTAATATTAATAGCACGATATTAATAGATGGTCTTGACCGGTGGAAGTGTTGGTCTGATGTGATGGTCTTTTTGTAACTTGACATAGCTAATATTAATAGCACGATCAAAAATGTCCTAATTTAGGGGTCATCTTGGACTTCTGTCCCGGGATTTTAAAATTAAAAAAATGCCCCAATCTGTTAGATTTTCCGTTAAGTATGAGCATGCGAGTTGGCACGTGCAAAAAAGGACCTAAATACCCCCATACTTCATCTTGGAGAAATGCCCGAAAAAGAAACTCATCTTGAAAAAATGCCCCCAAACAGAAAAATGTAACAAAAATGCCCAAACAGAAAAAGATAACAAAAATACCCCAAACAGTCAAAGTTAACAGAAACATAAAAAGTTAATAAACATAAGATTAGATATACTTAGGAATTCTTACATGAAAACAAACAGAAACAGGAAATAACACAAACATAAATTATCTTAGGAAGCCTTACAGAAATTATGTTATCGGTGCCATAGGAACAACTCCCGCTCACTCAAGTATTTTCACTATATGGTTAATATGAATGACGTGAAAAATTATATCTTTTGATTTCTGGAAAGGAGTCTTCGAATGTGAGTTCGTCCCATGGACCAGACTTTAGTATCTGGAACATGTGCCTGGAATAACAAGAAGAAAATCTAATTAGATAAAAGCTCCCAATACCAGTTTTTTAGAGATTGATCAATTGCAGTTTGGATAAAAAGAAAGCCAATGTAAATCTAGTGAGTCATTGCTTTTCAATCAAACATGTTGAAATTCAACGGTAATGAAACATGGATTCATTACCTGATTATCATTCCCACCAGATGCGAGTTTCCTGTCGTCGTGAGACCATTTCAGCCCACATACCTAGAAAACAAAGAACTGTTAGATACAGAATTGATGGCGGTAGTCATACTTCCACGAGCGCCACTTCTACAAGCAAGTGCTAGCAGCATTTACCTCAGATTTATGTCTCACAAGCTTGCTAATGTAATCACTTGAGAAACGAAGATCGTGCTGGAGTATGTTACGGTCTCTGCTACCAGAAGACAAGATACGAGAACTCCAATCCAAAACACTAGTTCTTGTTTGATGTCCAGACATGGTCCTCACCCTCTTACACTGAGTTGCATCCCAAATCTGTGACCACATAGACATGTATGTGAGCTACTGAAAAACCACTAGTTTTCCAATCAAGTTTATCAAATAAGAAAAGATCTGTTACCTGAACTTGACCAAGACTAGTACCAATCGACAAAAACGATCCTTCCTTCGTCCATTGAACAGAACACACACCATCATCAGATCCCAAATCACATAACTTGGTAACCTAAAATCCAGTAACAAAAAATTAAAGACACCCAATATTTCAATGTCACTAGACACTTGCTACATCCTAGATAGGAAATCTGCAAAATGAAAATTTGCAAGTTTTCACCTTGCTAGATGTTGCACTCCATAGATAAACACAAGTTCCCAATGCCACTGAAAGGACATTTCGCGAGGACCAATCGACAAGATTAAGGTAAAAATCATCATGTAGTAAAGGTGCATCCAAAATCTGCAATCAAATTTCCACCCAAATGAGCAAAAAATGTGTGAGGAGCAAAAATGTGAAACCAATTAGGAAATTAATTAGGCACCACCAGAAGATTAAATTTCCAGCCAAATTAATTAGGCACCACCTGCCAAACCACCACCAGCACACCTGCCAGACCACCACACCAGCACACCTGCCAGACCACCACCAGCACACCTGCCACACCTGCCAGACCACCATACCACCACACCAGCACACCTGCCATACCACCACCAGCACACCTGCCACACCTTCCAGACCACCACACCACACCACCACACCACCAACACCACCACACAACCACACCAGACCTACACCACCACACTAGACCACCACCATATGACCAGCCATTCCATCTTAGCATTATCATCAACACATGCAGCGACACAGGCTCCACAAACATAATCAACAAGGTTCAATTCAATAAAAGTAGAACAAACCCATTCAATACAACACAATTTATGAACCACAAACCATGTTTAAAAGTTGATCTAATTGGTTGAACAAACCCATTCCATAAAAGTTGATCTAATTGTTTTTCTGTTTGGGGGAATTTTTTCAAGATGAGTTTCTTTTTCGGGCATTTCTCCAAGATGAAGTATGGGGGTATTTAGGTCCTTTTTTGCACGTGCCAACTCGCATGCTCATACTTAACGGAAAATCTAACAGATTGGGGCATTTTTTTAATTTTAAAATCCCGGGGCAGAAGTCCAAGATGACCCCCAAAATTAGGACATTTTTGAACCACAATTTCATACGTCACAATTTCATACAACACAGTTTCATTCAATAAAAACATGGGTTCATCTCCATTGAACATTAAACTCCCAATAGATGAAATCAATTTAATATTAAATATGGAAAAAGAGAAAAACCCCCAAAATTTAAAGAACCCTAAATGTTATTCACAGAAGAAGAAGAGAAAAACCCCAAATTAATCTTCACAAACACTATACGAAGTTCCAAGAGTGTTACCTGAGCAAGAATTCGGCCGAAAAACCTCCCTCTTGCCTGTCCCTGTCGCCGCCGGTCTCTGTCTGTTTTGAAGACGAAGAACAAAAATGTTCTTCTCTTTCGTTGTATGAAATTGAAATAATTCGACCTAAGCCGTGCGATTCATACGTGCATCAATGGACACCTCACTTGGTTCAACCGTCGACACGTGTTTCATCTTGGAACCGTCGGATGACCCACCATGTGAATAGCACATGACTAAGATTGATTTCAACCGTATGAATTATAGAGGGGTGTTTTGGTCTTTTTTCGCACGTGTAACTCGTACGCTCATACTTAACGGAAAATCTAACAGATTGGGGTATTTTTATTAATTTTAAAATCCCAGGGCAGAAGTCCAAGAATTGGGGCATTTCTATAATTTTCCCAACTTTCAAATGTTATCCTTTCTTAACAGCAATGCTCTCCTCCAGCAAGGGCTTGACCGGTGGAAGTGTTGTTAGATGGGTTTCTTAATTTTAAGGTGCGTGGTGGTAGAAGACAACTGTTGTGGGTATTGGGATAACATGAATCTGAATAATCTCAGTCTCTGACGCTTTTCTTCTTATAAACGCACCTCTATTTTTGAAAAGTTGTCTCACTCCATGCATCTTTGTAAATACATAACTTTCTTTTTTGGTTGATAATACAAAACTTGGAGTTGAAAAAAGAGGGTCGGGGGAAGGGAGAGTGAGATTGGACGGGATTGGGTTTTCTCCCAGTACAATACTCTTACTAATTTCTTCTTATTATGAACCTGCATTGCAATTGGGACCTAAAGAAAGTTGAACCACCCAAGAGTCTCACTGTTCCAATGCAGATCATGTACAAAATCTTCTGACCGGTTTCTTCTTATACAATGGCTAAAATATATATATGTGATGATATTGGGCTAGTAACAGATCACAATTAGGAGAAAGGATATTCTTACGTCGTCTAAACTAATCATAAGGGGTTAGAGTTTTTTATAATCATAACTCTTAGCATTCCATACATATCGAGCAATGATGTTGATGGAATTGCAATAACCATAAGGTGGTGACGGAAGTAGAGGACCACATTCATAACTCTGAATATTGTAAGTAGTTGTAGGAGACAGAACCATTAATCCTACTACTGTGCGCAAGTACTACTACTACCAGTGCTGCTAATAATGTTACCTCGAGACGATGTAGCGGAAACCCTGTTTGGGATCCTGAACCCCTCTGACTCTCTTTTCTTTTTTTGTTTATTTCCCAACAACTACTTTTTGTTTCTCTCGATTGATCTAAATCATCTCATATCTCTCTGGTGTTAAAGACCCATATATACTTGATCTTTTCTTATCAGCTGCAATTCTTATTCTTCTTCTTCTTCATTATATGATCATATTTTTTTCATAACGTTTAAAGTTTCTAAAACAAATTCTCAGTATGCAAGGCATACTGCTAGTGATAGACGAATCAAAACAACTGCTGCACTCTTTAATCCTCCTTCAGAAAGAAAAAATAGCAAGGTAAAGATTAACTTTTCTAGGGTTTCAGATTTGGGAAAGACTTTACTATAATCGTTAGGAAAATATATACAGTTCTGGTATACAGAGTTTTCACAAACTCAAACTTCCCGTAAATAAAGCTGGAGATATATTAGGAAAACTTTTTGAAAAGACTTCTACTATTCTTCAGCAAGTAATATTCTTGTTAAAATCGGTTTTAACGCAATATAAATTAGTTAGTTATATTTCAAGTTTTGAGCTAAAAAAGAGATATAACAGGAAATTATAAGCTCTTTCCAAAGATAATTATCTCTTTTATTGCCGGTGGATAAGACTTATAATGAGTTTTACATCTTTTACTTTATCATTATCTGTGATATAGAGTAGAATTTTATGATTGCGTTTACTAGAATAAAGAGATTTTGAATAAAACACTTATTCTAAAACAAAATGGAATGTTTTAGAGGGACTGCAAAATAAATATTTAAGAACATGAAGAGATTTTTTTTTTTGATTAATCTGGATCTTAATATTTAATATGATCTTGCATTCTTGAGGATGGACAGTGTCACTGCGGAGACACAATGTTAATAAGTAATTAACTTGTTTTTAAATCTGAAAACTGAACAATTGCCAGTTTACTGGCTTAAGTTTAGAGTATAGACTAGAGGAAACAAGAATGTGCATCAATTTATTTCGACCAGGTTGATTTCTGGATTGTATCATAATTTATTAGTCCTAAAACAATGAATGAGAATGAAAGATTTGCTTGTTGAAGTTACTCCTGGATCGTTTATACTAATTATTAGTCCCTACAATTAGTATAAACATTCGCTTGTTGTCTCTTCGAGTATTTTGTTTTAAATTACTTTACAAATATTGAAATATTCTTTTGAGTAAATGTTTTGTTCTGGAGTTGATATATTGGAGTTGCTCCAGTGGTTTGTAATTGGCGGTCAATCCTACATTGTATGTTAGTAATTATTGATCCAGTTAAGGATTTCGGCCATGTTCAAATGTAAATGTCTTAATTATCTTTTAAAATGTGTGTAACTATCGTACTTACCCACACCTGCACATAAGTTATTACTGGATTTTAATACGTTAACTGAAATAGTTCCATATAATGATTATTCATTTCTTTGTAAAATTTGTGATTATAATATTTCATTAAAAGTTACAGATGGTTGTGACACGAACAAATATGAACATATATATGCATGTCTTTTCATATGGACCTTATTCGTGATGTATACCAATGTGTATAAGACAGTGTAGGATAGATCTCATGTCCATGACAGTGCTGAACTGCGTCTAGTTCTTATATTTTTGGTTCTTAAGGAACTGGGATTGATATCATTATTTAAAAAAAAAATCAGCTAGCATTTCATATTATTCAGTTATCCAGCCCAAATGGGATTTAAGATGTTGATAAGATGATTAGGCCTAGATTATTGGTAGGCCCAGTCTTCTAATACTTTTTTTTTTTAAATGTCAACATGATCTCGGGCTTGGGCTTGAATGGAAAATGACGGTATTAGCGGTCAGTTATTTTAAAGATTGCTTTTCAAAGTGGATTCATAATGATGAACCCAAGAGTAAGCTAATTAAGCATGTTTCCTTGATTCTTTCACAGAATGAGTTGATCACAAACTCCCCCAGTTGTTTGAATCTTTTTATTAAGATGGAGAATTATGTTCGTTCATGGGTATCCATAAGTGAATTAACGGGAAGAGTTATAATGGGAGCAAATGAAATATCTCTTAGTCCTATGAATAAAGGAAATTTAGAAGAGATAAAAACACTTCTTCAAAGGCACACGAGTTACTCTTTGAGTCCAAGAGAATTGGTACAATTTAAAGATACGTTGTATGGATTTTTGCTTCAAGAAAAGACCATCAGAATCTACTGTTGTTTATGTTGTGAAACTATGTTCAAATTTGGGCTTTATTAATGAAGCCCAAACCATATTAAACGGGTTAGATTTGGTGGAAAGAACCTCAGATCTTCTCAAATCATCCGAAGGTTATGAAAACATATGAAAAGTTAAACGGAAAAAACCTTACCCGGGTTGGGTCGTTTTGAATACTAGCGGTTCTTATAAACGTCCTGTGTTACAAATTGATGGCTCTTCTACCCCCTATTTTTGTCTTGGAGTAGTATTGAGAAATGAGTTTAGAGATGTGATTAGTTGGAGTTCTCTTATTCCGGAGGAGGAATCATCAGACCCATCTGATGAAGTAATTTTTTTTAAAGGTTTTTATTGATGCGGACATATCATGAAAGTCTTGTGCAAACTTTGAACTCTACTTTGAATTCTGATGAGTTTTCGAATGATGTAAACCCAAAGATAAATGAAATTGTAACTCTTCTTCATAAAATAGAAGAATATGAAATTGGACATGTATTAAGAAAAGGGAACAAAGCAGCGAATTTTCTTTCCACTATTTCAAAGTTTTGAAGAAAATATTATATTGAACTCATTCTATACATAAAAATTTTACGATATGATTTTTATATTATAAGTTTTTTTTTTATTTACAGTTTCCTTTTTACCAAGAAATATTATCTAATAGTATATTTATTAATATATAAGTATTACAATAACTAATAAAACAAATTATACCAAAGCTCGATGGTGTATTCATATTATCTTAACATATTTATTGTGTGTATTAATATTAACGTAATTTTAAAAATCTATCTCATGTATTATAAACATAATATCAAATCGGATCTTGAATAAGTTCTTTTAGAAGATATTGATAAATATTTATAAGTGGGCGAATGTGGCATATTGTTTAGTTGGAAAAACTAGCATATAATTACACTTGGTGACAACTACAATAATACCTAAAAAAGCGGCTAAATATTTTTTAATTTGGTGTTATTACACTGATTATTAATTTATATATTAGTTGGCTCCATTGAAACTTAAATTTTTTATTATCTTATTAGCACAGTGGCCCAAGTCAGGACTGGTAAAAAATATTATTTTAGCGAACTACTGTATTATGAGAAGGAACAAAACAACAAATTTTCTTTCTCTGATGAAAAAAGGTAACTCAAGAATTCTTCAGTCTCATATTCCTCTTCAACTTTCAAGAATCTTACAAGATGATGTTCTAGGAAGGATTTCTTAGATAGGTAATACTTTGATTTACTTTTTTTCTCAATCTCTTTATCCAGTTACTCTTTCATGTTTAGTTTATGATTTAATTTTCAATTTTTTATTTTTGCAGCCAGTTGAAGTTATATAAAGATGCAATTAAAGAATTGCAAGACACTCATCTGGATTCTCTTGAACAATAGTGGATTGTTCGGTTTGTTCCCCTAAGGTTTAGTTGGTTAAATCTGATTTCATGTTTAGTTGGTGTTTCTCACTTTTGTTGATACATATGGGTTATGGGTACTGAACTTAATTTCTATCACTTTTACTGATCTATGAACTTTGAGTTGAGACCTTTAATTTCTTGTGGATTATGTTTTAGGGATTTTTTTGTTTCCATTGATTGTTATTCTATAATGCTGAAATCATGTTTGATTTTGTTAAGCCTTTTAGTCTATTACTATTCGAAAATAGTTTCCCCTTTCAAGTTTTTAACTAGGAGGAGCTTAAACATAATGTTAGTGTTACTTAAAAAGATTAAATCATCTGCTCAGCTAGCATTTTATATTATTGAGTTATGTGGCCCAAATGGGATTTAAGGTGTTGATAAGATGATTAAGCACAGTTTATTGTTAGGCCCATCTAAAAAATGATTTTTCGTTCGCAGGGTCTGTGGAATCATGGGTTATGACCAAGAAAGTGGAAAACTTCTCGGAGGATTGGCTTGAAAGTTGGATGAAGAACAAGATTGGGCATAGAAATGCACCACCTCAGCTCAAGCAAGCAAGCATTTATCTTTGCGCTTTGCGGAGCACAAACTAATCACTCATAAGCCTAGCAATTTGTATGATGTTATGAAGATGAATCCAAGGAAAATATTTTCTCATCAATCAATGAGATAATGTTACAAGTGGGCGAGGCTGCCAATCTTCGTTTGGATAGATTACTAACTGATATTGAAAAAGGGTAGGAAATGAGATAACTAAGTTGTATAAAAAACATAGAAGTTGTCAATTGAATTCTACTGGGAAATTTTAAGGAAAAGAAACCCTCTTTGACGAATGCATTAGAAGATCCCTGGAAGAGGGTCAATGGAAGAATCTCATCCAGATCTCACATGAGGAAGAATAAGTTCTACCATGATGTATGTATTAAAACTCTCCTTGAATTTTGGTTGGATAAATGAAACAAATGGTTTATTAAAGGATATAAAGGTAATTGGTACGGATTTAGCTACGTATAAGTTTCTTTTCAAATCTATATTAGGTAATGAAAAAAAAATGAAAGTAAGATGTGACTACATTCGCGGCGAATTATTTTGTAGATTGTTTATCAAAGTGGATTCGAGAAATAGACACATGGGCCCCCACCAAGGTAGTAGACTACCTTTCATTAACTCTAGCCCAACATTAGTTAATTACTCATGTACCTGGTAGTTTGTGAGTTTTTCTCCAAATGGAAAATCACGTTATGGGTTGGTTAGTGATATCTAAATTGAGGATTAGAGTGATCTTTAAAGCAAATGAACATATCTGCACTTTCACAAATGATATAAAAAAGGAAACCTAAAAAAGATAAAAACTCATCATCTAATGCACAAGACCAATTCTTTAAACCCAAAGGGTCTTATATAATTTAAAGATACACTTTATGGTGCATTAGTTAAGGAGTTTATATAAATTGGTCAAGTGAAGAAGTTAATACAGATTTTAAAAGAAAAAAATCAATCCACTACCGTTTACATTATTTGGGCTGGTTTGATGAAGCCAAGAGCATAGTGAGTGAATTAGATAGGGTTGGGGTGGAATTATCACATTACGCCAATCTTATAAAACCTTTCTCAGGATAAAAAAAAAGAAGTTAAAGTACAGTGGGAAAAACCTATAATTGGTTGGGTCAAGTTAAATACAGATAGGTCTTTCGGAAGTGAAGAAGTTAACTCTTTGGTTGCTGGGCTTCTTAGGATGAATGAAAAGGTTTTGTAAATCCAATGGTATTAATAGATTCATATGAAACAAAGATTAAAGGATCTACAGCTGATAATAAACAAGATGAAAATTAGTTTGTTTACTTGAAAATATTGATTGGAGGAAGATGATGAAAGGGATGATAATAAATTTTATTAAGGAGATATTAATTTACAAATATTTCATATGCAAGTGTTTTTAACACACGAGACACACTTTTATAATTGGCTAATACTAATCACAAAGTAAATACATTAACATAATATGAATATATTATTGAGTTTTGTCATACATGAATACTTTATTATATCAAGTTTCAAATCATAAAAAATACTTATATACAAAAATAAAATAAAAATCATTTAGAAATATTCTCATGTAAAAAAAAATTTAGAAAATCATATCATATGGTTGGCATAAATAACCTAATATTAAGCTCATCCATTTTCCTTAAACGTTTGAAGGCGACAAATACAAATAAATTTAGGTTTTCGTAAATCTTGAATTGAATACAAACAAATATCAGTATTACACGTTATGTTTTTGAAAATGTGGGTGCATATTAATTAAAAAATTTATTATGTAAAGACGAATTTAAAATTTATTATATGGATAAACACCTATTTCTCAACTATAATTGTTAAAGTGCGTGAAAAACAAAATAAATTATGAGTAAAAAACTATTCGCTTCGGGCAAAGGATTCTCAGGACCAACCCTGCTTCTCTGCTTCATAATGACGAAAGTTTGCAAAAGGTTTTCTCAATAGATCTCATTATTTTCCTATGCTCTGAATGTGCATCTAAGGTCTACAAACTTCCGGTACACTTTTTGATCCAGAAATGTTAAGGTTTGTAAATACCACCCACTTTTATCATCATCCCATAATGTTTCTTTGATTCTTTTCCAAAATCAATTGATCAACAATTCGCCCAATTGTTTGGATTTTTCTTATCAAAATGGAGAATAATGCTAGCTCATGAAAAGTGAACTAATGAGAAGATTCATTACGAAAGCAAATGAAAAATCTCTTAATTTGATAAATGATGTAAGAGAAGGAAATCTATGAGAGAGAAAAACTTCTTCGAAAAAATTATTCTTTGAACCCAAGAGAACTTGTAAAATGTAAAGATACATTGTATAGGGATTTGGTTCAGGAATTTTTTTAGGATTGGTCAGTTGAAAATTTTCATTGATATTTTAAAAGAAGATCATCAATCTACTTTTGTTTATGTTATCAAATTGTGTTTAAGTTTGGGCTCGGTTGATGAAGTCTATAACATAATAAATGAATTAGATTGGGTGGAAACATCAACCTACTCGGGGTCTTCTCAAAATTTTCTTAGGTTATCAAAACAAACTAAAAGTTAAATTGGAGAAACCTAATCCGGGTTAAGTCATTTTAACCTGGCGAATTTGAGGGCCACCCAAAAGTAATTAGGGGCTACTAATAAAACAAAATAAGATCATTTTGAAGTAATCTCAAGACATCCTCTATTCATCTATTTTCTATAATGGTTGCTCTATTCTTATTTAATTAGTTTTAATTTTAATTAATTAGTTGATTAATTTGGTTATAGTTAGTGTTAAATGATAATTTGAGTTTTAGTTTTAGAATAGAAATAGAGAGTGTGTTAAAGAGGAAGAAGAAGAAGAAGAAGAAGAAGAAGAAGAAGAAGGGGAAGAATTTTTGGGAAATCAAATTTTGACTAAATTCAATCATAAACATGGATGGGTATGACAAAGAAGATGAGATTGAACATGAAGAACATAGTATTGAAGGTTCAAACACGTTTAGAGACGACGATTTGAGTTATTTGTTGGATGATCCAAATTTTAGTGTGGAAGAAAACCTAGACGATGAATCACATCAAAATGAAGATAATAATGCATCAAACAATCAGGTATTGTGTTAAGAAGATCAAAACCCAACTTGTATACGTTTGTATGTGATCGGTAACAAAAAAAATTTATTTTTGCATGCATTGAATGCCATGGACATACCATAATCGGTAGTTTATGGTACTCCATAAACTACCGATTATACGTCTGTTCCAAAATAATAAGACAATCTGTAGTCTCGTGAAGATTACTTACTACCGATTATACAAAATCCCAAAATTGATTTTTTTGAATTTGTTTTTTCATAATCGGTAGATTAGGAAACTTATTAACTACCGATTATGTTAGTGGCCCCAAATTAATTTTTTTTGAATTTTTGTTTGCACAATCGGTAGTTTAGGAGAACTTATTATCTACCAATTATATTAGTGGCCCCAAAATTGAATTTCTCCAACCCTACAGAGATATTTTTTTGCAAATTTTACAATCGGTAGTTAATGTTAAATAGTAACCTACCGATTATATGAGTACATGACTTGAGTTAATTTCTTGCTACAATCGGTAGTTTAGGAATACATATTACCTACCGATTGTAGATAATCGGTAGCACGGGAGTATTATTAACTACCGATTGTTGGTAATTGATGTAATTTTATATAGTGGTAAAAAGAGGTTCGATTCTCGAACTTGTAAAGGTAATGATTTTAGAAAATAATGATTTAAATTAATTCTAGAAAATTCCAGGAGTAAGAAAAAGACTAAATAACCTAAGGATGATTTTTAAATAATTTTAAAAGGACCAGAAATCAGGAATCAGGTAAATCTAACAACCTATGTGATTAATCAGATAATTCTTTTTAAATTAATTGAAGCAAAAATAATTGCCAAAATTGGTTTTGTTATGCTAACAAACAGAGGTAAA
>JAJJMC010009272.1:1835038-1930148 GCA_023531435.1 Papaver californicum | reverse complement strand
AAAAATAAAAACCTAAAAATAAATCTAAAACCCTAAACCTAAAAACAAGTCCGCGTCGGCGGCGCCAAAAATTGATGTAATTTTATATAGTGGTAAAAAGAGGTTCGATTCTCGAACTTGTAAAGGTAATGATTTTAGAAAATAATGATTTAAATTAATTCTAGAAAATTCCAGGAGTAAGAAAAAGACTAAATAATCTAAGGATGATTTTTAAATAATTTTAAAAGGACCAGGAATTAGGAATCAGGTAAATCTAACAACCTATGTGATTAATCAGATAATTCTTTTTAAATTAATTGAAGCACAAATAATTGCCAAAATTGGTTTTGTTATGCTAACAAACAGAGGTAAATCACAAGCATGGACTATCAAAATTAATTAACTAAGCATAATCCATCAAGCAAAAGCACAACTGTTGAAAGAAAACCGTTTTTACTATTCAAAACTATGCAATTCTAATAATAAAAGAATTATAAATAATTATTAGAAAATAATTAAATCACATAAAATTGTGAAAATTACCTTATCCATCATCCCAGTAATTAGACTTAGCCCATGGTGAAGAAAACTTGCTCAAAAGTTGATTTCATTGCTCAAAATATAATTTACAAAGGTGAATAACGCTGTAACAGCTGATTTGATACGCTTATATGCGTTACAGGAGAGGGTTCAACTGTTACAGAAGAGTTTTAAGCAACAAAGGGTTTGAAGCAATAGACAACAGGAAAATTCAAATCAGCAACAGTTATAAATGTTACTGAGTCTTCTTCTCCGGCAGTGATGGATGAAGAACAGCCGGCCGGTGCAGTAGCAGTTGACCGGACGTCGACGGAGCTTCACCGGAAATTTCTAAATTCTTCTCTAGGCTTTCGTGTCTGATTTTCTTGGCTTCTCTTGGTTTATATAGGTAGTAGAAACCCTAGAGAGAGTTCTAAACCTAATAGAACTCTCTAGAACTGCTCACAAATCCCAATCTTAATCGAATCATGATTCCGGCCAAATACATGATTTTCAAGCTGATTTCACGGGATATTTTGCTGTTTATAACTTGCGTGAGATAACTATTAGTGTTTGGAACAATCTGGAAGCAACAGAACCTTGTTTTCTCACGTGAATTTGAGTTGCCAATCTGGACAGTTGATTCCCGATGAGTCAACTCGGTGACTCGGCCCGATCCAGCTCGCTGGGTTGACTCGCCTGGTTGACCCGCTGGGTTGACCCGATCTAGCTCAGCCCGATCCAAGGGTGCCCCAATCCAAAGTGTGGGTGCCTTGATCCATTTTCCCGGGTGCTTTGAACACTTTTTGAGCTAATTTTTTCACAAATCTTTATTCTTCTAATGTACCTACAAAAGCATAAAAACACGTAATAGACACAAAATCGAATACTAACTCACTAGAAATTAAGGTGCAATTTAGACACTAAAAGGTGTCTATCAGTAATCGGTAGCAAGTGAACCTAATTAACTACCGATTATAATTGTCTAACTCATTGCTATTTTATGTAGATTATTGAATGGGTTAATCCTGTTGCATACGAGGGTCCTGACACTTCCCTACACTATGCAAATGATTTAGTACGCTACCTACCCACTCTCTTAACTTGTTCTAAGAATGTATGTTACATGGTTAGACTTATGATATTTGTTTTGTTATATGCGCATTAAGACATTTGGAAGTAAGGCGGAGGCAAATGAATGACTTCTCAACAAGGCAAAAGAGAAGATGTGTGTTGTAGTTCAGAACAATCGCGTGAAAGTTGATCGATTTGAAATGATTTGTGAGAGAGGTGGCGAGAGAAAGAATAAAAGGAAAGCCGATTGGTAGGCCGAATACCGAAAAGCCGAGGTCTATTCAAAGAAAAAAGTTGAAGGAATTGTTATCTAGTCGTCGTGACCTTTCTAGGCATGAACATACTGAAGCTGAGTATGAAGATTCGCCGGCTCCAGCGAAAAGGGGTCGTCCAAGGAAGGATCAAGGTGGACCAAGCTCACGATAAGTCAAAGCTAAGGTCTCTATGATTCCTTCCCAACAAAGTCAAACCCAACATATACACGATGAGTATTTGGATTAACTCCCTCTACTCATTATACCATATGTTTTGTCCACCGACGATGTAGATGGGGATGGCAATTGTGGTTTCCACGTTGCTTTGAAACAAATGGGAAACTTTAGTGAGGCAGCTACCGAGAATATCACCCAGTGGGAATATTTAAGAAATAAGATGGCCGCGCATTTATTGGAAGATAAAGATTTTTATATTGAAATGATGAAAAAATGAGATACACATGGCGAAGAAGAAGGGTTCAACGAGTTATATACTCGTGTAAAAGGAGAAAAGGGATTGGAGGTGGTCGGATCCAGGTATTGGATGGTAATGCCGGTATGTGGGTATCTTTTAGCGGATGTATTGAACTGCGTGATACATTTTTTCTGTCCTCCAAGAACAGGAGTTACTGTCACATTTACACCCACAAGAGCGGTGTGTGATGAATCGGTCAAGGATAGACGAATCATTATGGCTTTTGTTAATGACAATCATTTTATCGGTTTAACTTTAAAAGGTTATTGTCCATTACCTCCATTAGTCAGGTGGTGATTACTTCACAACTAACCATTGTAAGGAGTGGTTGAAGCAATACGAGTCCAACATGAAACGTTGGGATCGTTTTTTGGAAGTTCAATACAGAATGTAATTGATTTGAACTAGGATGGTGAATAGTTAATTTTGAATATATTTGAACATATGAATGTATACAAAAAAAATATTAATACAATATTTTGTTCACAACGACTAATTTATTTTTGCATGCATTTAATTCCATGAACGTATGATAATCGGTAGATAAAGGAGTAATATATCTACCGATTCCATTACAATCGGTAGTTTAAATTTTTTACAAACTACCGATTATGTAAGTTGCCCCAAATTGGAAATCGATTTTTTTAAAAAAATTTCAACATTTTGTACAATCACAATCGGTAGTTTAAGAAAATCTTAAACTACCGACTATCAGAAGTTGCCCCAAATTGGAAATCAATTTTTTTAAAAAAATTTCAACATTTTGTACAATCACAATCGATATTTTAAGAAAATCTTAAACTACCGATTATCATAAGTGGCCCCAAATTGGAAATCGATATTTTTTTTAAAATTTTCAACATTTTGTACAATCACAATCGGTAGTTTAACAAAATCTTAAACTACCGATTATCAAAAGTGGCCCCAAATTGGAAATCGAAATTTTTTGTAAAATTTCAACATTTTGTACAATCACAATCGGTAGTTTAAGAATTTTCTTAAACTAACGATTATGATAAGTAACTCCAAATTGGAAATCAATTTTTTTTGTAAAATTTTAACATTTTGTACAATCACAATCAGTAGTTTAAGAATTTCTTAAACTACCGATTATGATAAGTAGCCCCAAATTTGAAATCGAAATTTTTTGTAAAACTTCAACATTTTGTACAATTACAATCGGTAGTTTAAGAAATTCTTAAACTACCGATTATGATAAGTAGCCCCAAATTGGAAATCGATTTTTTTTGTAAAATTTCAACATTTTGTACAATTACAATCGGTAGTTTAAGAATTTCTTAAACTACCGATTATGATAAGTAGCCCCAAATTGGAAATCGAAATTTTTTGTAAAATTTTAACATTTTGTACAAGCACAATCGGTAGTTTAAACTACCGATTATCAGAAGTAGCCCCAAATTGGAAATCAAATTTTTTTTAAAAAAATTCAACATTTTGTACAAGAACAATCGGTAGTTTAACAAATTCTTAAACTACCAATTATCATAAGTAGCCCCAAATTGGAAATCGAAAGTTTTTTAAAAATTTCAACATTTTGTACAAGCACAATCGGTAGTTTAAGTAATTCTTAAACTACCGATTATCATAAGTAGCCCCAAATTGGAAATCGATTTTTTTTAAAAATTTCAACATTTTGTACTAGCACAATCGGTAGTTTAATTTTTTCTTAAACTACCGATTATCAGAAGTAGCCCCAAATTGGAAATCGAAAGTTTTTTAAAAATTTCAACATTTTGTACTAGCACAATCGGAAGTTTAAGTAATTCTTAAACTACCGATTATCATAAGTAGCCCCAAATTGGAAATCGATTTTTTTAAAAAAATTTCAACATTTTGTACTTGCACAATCGGTAGTTTAATTTTTTCTTAAACTACCGATTATCAGAAGTAGCCCAAATTGGAAATGGAATTTTTTTAAAAAATTTCAACATTTTGTACTAGCACAATCGGTAGTTTAAGAATTTCTTAAACTACCGATTGTGCTTGTACTACCCAACCCAACTGTTTTTTTAAAAAAACTAGTCGTTGGTAATTAAACACTATAAAAGGAAACTATCCCTTTCAAGGTGATTCTCATTCTCACCTATCCCTTTCATTCTCAATCTCCCCTATCCCTTTCAATCTCATTTTCATTTTCCAACTCATTCTCACCTGACCCTTTGAAGCACTAAATATGGTAACACAATACACTACTGATGAAGATGTTGCCATTGTTAGATCGTGGGTTACGATCACAACACACGAGTACGAAAGAGCGTACATTACCCACAATAACGAACCCGTTAATGAAGATTGGATGGTGGATCAGACATCCGATTCTTGGTGGAAGCGTTTGTTTAAGATTTTTGTAGGATTAGACGGAAATCAAAATCGTAGGACGTTCAAAGTCATTAAGAAAAGGTTTGAGAAGTTGTTTCAATGATTGGAAGCTTTGAAACAAGAAACGAAAGTGAGAAAAGAAACTCATCCCACCGAATCTAGTGTGACAAGATTAAGTGTGTCAATTAGTAAGTTGTTCATTAAAAAGAGTTTTCAAACATTCAAACTTATAATTGATTTGTTTTTTTCAGTGGGTGATAGCTCTCAACAAATATGCAACTATCCATGGGAAGACGTTTATGCATGAGGATTGCTATCGTATCTTGGAAGAAAGTACCTTGCACCATTTCAACCTATATGCTTAAGTGTTTAAGTGTAATCTAATGATTTATTATTTTCATTTCCTTTAATGTTACGCGATGTATGCCTTTTCGATTCAATATGCATAATCCATTCAAATGTTAGAACATTAAACACAAGTAATGTTAAACATCATAAACATATCCATAAAGTAAACAGCTTTGTTACAAATCAACTTTCAAAATGATGTTCTTTGTCAAAACAACCAAAATCTAATTTCGAGGACGACGAGCATCAGCACTAGATGAACCGTGAAATCTTTTACCGTGTTTTCCAGGAAGACACCGTTTAATCACTACATAATCGGTAGTAAATTAAACAAAGTAACTACCGATTGTGCATAATCGGTAGCTCGTGCTCTACAGAACTACCGATTGTGCATATGAACACACTACAATCGGTAGTTACATAAAAATAATAATTTCTGATTATGTGTACATTTGCATCCAGCAGAATAATTGGTAGTTATGTGTAAAAATAACTACCGATTGTGTTGGAAGTTTTTGAGTATCACTAACTTGCTAACCGGAAGTTTAACCCTACACAAAACTACCGATTACCACTAAATTTTTGTCCAATAATACAATCGGTAGTTTATGACTAAACATACCGATTGTGCATGAAGCATGGACAATGAAGAACATCACAATTATCGGTAGTTAACACAAACACGAAACTACCGATTATAACATGTTAGATTTTAGGTTTAGGGTTTCAAACTTTTATTAGTGAAAGATTTCGTGGTAATTATTTGATAAGTAAAAGGATATTTTAGTATTTTTACATACCCTAGGTCACCCCTTATCCACACCCATTGGATTGTGTTGTAACGAGAGATCGAACGAGAACAATAATAGAGATCGATACACAGAGATTTACGTGGTTCACTAACTGTTACGTTAGCTACATCCACAACAGAGAAAGCAGAGTTTTATTATAGAGCAGAATACTGAAATTACACACAACGTGTGTATATATATAGGGCAAAGAAATAAACCCTAATTCAACTAAATAACGGAAAACAAGCCCAGTGATAATACATTACGAATACCGTCGCCTCCTGGACCCTGGCTCGCTGACCGGTCAGCGAGACCACCGCCGAGGGGTTCTTCCCCTCGAACTCCCCGTAGAGTTCCGGCCAACAACTGATTAAAAGTATATCAATAGATTGTTTTAAAAATATAGCCCCTAATTAGTTTTTGGTGGCCTTTAAATTTGCTACTCATTTTAAATACCGACGGTTCTCATAAACCTAGTGAGTTGCAGATTGATGGCTCTTATGCACCTTCTTTTTCTTGTTTTAAAGTGATATTACGAAATAAATTAGGAGATTTGATGAGTTGGAATTCTCTTACTCCAGAGGGGGAATTAGTAGACTCATAAGATGCAGAAACCGAAGTAGTGAAAAATGGGGTAGAATTCGCACTAAGAGAAAATGTAAGATTTTTCTTGATCAAAACATACCACGAAAATCTTGTGGAAACTTTGAAATTTGATGAGCTTCCAAGGAATGCAGGCCCAAAAATAAAAGAAATCGTAAATCTACTTAATAAAATGGAAGACTATGAAATTTGACATGCATACAGAAAGGGGAACAAGGCAACTAATTTTCTCTCTCACATGAAGGTAAAAGAAAAGTCAAGAATTTTACAATCTCATGTACCTCTTCATCTCTCAAGAAGTTTACACGATGACGGTCTAGGAAGAATTTCTTATAGGAAGGTAGTACTTGGATTTTTTTTCTTCTTAATTTTTCCATCCGAGTTACTCTTTCATTCTTAATTTATAAATTGGTTTTGAATTTTAACAACAGTAGAGCATTTAGTCAATTGGAGTTACATAAACATGCAATTAAAGACTCGTCTGGATTTTGTTAAACAGTAGTGGATTCTTCGGATCGTTCCCCTAAAATTTAGTTGCTTAATTCTAACTTCATGTCTAGTTGTTGTTTTTTCACTTTTGTTGATACATATGGGGTTATGGGTACTGAATTTCCATAAGCTTTTCTGATCTATGAACTTTTAATTAAGATCTTTATAATGATGTATTGTTAGTTTAATTTTGTGTTAATTCTGTTTTGGGGATTTTGTTGTTTCGGTTGTTATTCTATAATGTTGAAATTATGTTTGATTTTGTTAAGGTTTTTAGTCTATTACTATTTGGAAATAGTTTCCCCTTTCGAGTTTGTAACTAAAAGGATCTTAAACAGAATGTAGTACTACTTGGAAGCTGATGTTTTACATTGCAGTATAGAATATAGTTTTAGGTCTCAATGGCAGTGTGAGTCTGAATTTGTTTGGCATTTGCATTTGGACAAACTTTTTAGCCATAGTTTATGAAAATAGAAATTTGAGTGTTAGGATAGAGATTGGTGAATGATAGATCTAATGGATTGATACATCATTCCTGTAATCTAGATTCATGGGTGTTTTAAAAGTAAGAATTCTTATCTCTCTCTAGACGTGTTAAGGATTTTAGGATTTGATACAGTTATGTTTAAAATCATGTTCTAGCTTGAACTTTGTCGGATCATATTTATATAGAGGCAAGTTTTGACACTAGAATACCACTGAGTTAAAAAATTCTGCTTTCGGAAGATGAACATTATAACCTTGGTATGTAATATGTTTATATAAGTTGATAGAACAAACCTCCCCTGACCTTCCATCTTAGGCACTCATCTGGATTCTGTTGAACAATAGTGGATTTGTTTCCTATTATTTCGAATAAAGTAGTTGAGTTTCTTGAGAAACAAAAACTTATTAAGTGGGATGAAAATATTGTTAAGGATTTCAAAGATGATTAGATGACATTTTTTGATATGATTCTTGCTGCTGATTATTTGGCTGTTAAGTGTTTATTGGATGTAATTTTCCAAGCATGTGTCGATATGATAAAAGGTAAATCACCAGAATGGATTGGAAATTTTTTCAACATCAAGAGTGATTTTACTCCTTAAGAAGAAGCAGAAGTTAAAAGCGAGAATTAATTAGCGTTTGAGTGGTAATTTTCCGTAGAAATTTAATGGTTTCATCGTTAATATGTCATTTGATTTCAAGAAAATGCTAAATCTAAGTGAGATTTTGGGTTTTAATAGGATATTTTATATTGAGGAAAATTGTTTGTTGAGGACAATTATGTTGTAATTTCAACAGTAAGTAGAGATTTAGGGACGTCAAGATATTGATTTCTAGTTACAGTTCTACTTTTAGATTTATTAGTGCTAATGTACAACTATATCCTTCGTTAATTTATTGAGATCTCCAAAGTTCTCTAGTAGCCTTATATCACTATGAAATAAATAAGAATAAATCTAGAAGATAATTATGCATTAGCTCAGTAAGTACGATAAAAAAAAACTAAATAACAATTTAGTTTCCCACCGACGGTACTTCTAGTATTCTTTGGTCCCAAAGAAGACTTTAAACAAATTAATCGAGTTTCACCCAAATTTAATCATACTACTAACTTCTCATAAATTAACTTCCATACGATTTGGTGTATTTTGGGATGAGTATTCATCCTGACCAATTTGAGGAATGCTCCAAAATAATTTAGGACCACTAATTTAGTCTCATCCAATAGAGGTGACTATGGGGTGTCTGCAAAATAGGAAATTTTTATACTACCCTTTACAATAACTTAAACCTAAATCTTTATTTTCATTATCATTTCCAAAACTCCTATCCTTCTCTAAATCTACTGATTGAAAGAAGAAAAACTTCATTTTCATTTTGATTAAAATCAAACATCGTCGATCAAACAAACCTTAGGATATAATTGCTTGAAATTAAAACCCAAAATTTAACCTTAGGGGGTGTTTGGTAACCATTATTATAATGGAGTATGAGCCCATAATCAATTATCCATCCCATAATCCATTATATAAGTGTTTGTTAAAATTTATAATAACTGATTATTTTAATTATAATTGAAAAAACTCATTATTTTCATAAGTAGAAAAAAGTTGTTTATAAAAATTATCACAATCAATTATTTTTTTTAACAAAAATGAATTAGATTTTTTTTCTTATGTTATCTAAAATATCAAGAGAGAGACAAAAAAACAACAATGGACTAAAAAAAAGTTCTTAGATCATCATTTTTTCCTCTCATCTTCGAGAGCATTTTCCTAAGATAATCAATTATTCCAAAAATATGTTTGTTAAAATTTATTAAAAAAATGATTAATAGCATAATCGTTTTTCTATTTATGATTATCTATAATCATAAATGATAATCATAATTTTTACCAAACACCCCCTTAAAGTTGAAACTTAGAACATCAATTAAACCTTGAGGTTTGATTGTTCAGATAAAGATGTTTTTTCTCAGCTGCTAACTAATCTTTTTAGAAATCAGCTCTACTTCAAATCCTACTTCTGATGAATACTTCTTAAAGCATGTCACAAGTGTTATATCTCCTAAAGATAATTAAAGGTTGATTTCAATCCCTATATTCTCTACTGAAGCGACGATTCTTAAACCTCTAACAAGTATGGAGCCATGGAGGGCACCCTGGCCTGATGGCTTTCCATAGGGTTTTTATCTGACTCAGTGGGACGTTAATTATTAAAGTAGATATTGTAAGGATGATTTAAGATTTCTTCAAAAGTGTCTTCATCAGCAAGAAGATTAATCAAACCAGATTTATATTGGGGCCAAAAGTGAAAACCTCAAATTCTCTTGTGGATTACATGCCAATTTCCTTGTGCAATACCTCTTACAAGATTATTTGTAAGCTTATTGCTAGAAGAATGAAACATATGCTCAATAATATAATCTGGCTTTTGCAATCAGTTTACGTACCTGATAGGCTTATCTCAGATAACATATCTCTTACACATGAAATAATACATGCCTTGAAAAAAATATAAAAAAATGAGATAGTAACTTTCCTTTAAAACTGGATATGTCGAAAGCATTCGATAGGCTTGAACGGTGTTTCATTATAGATATCATAAAGAGAATGAAATTTGAAGAAAAATGGTGTTTACTTATCTATCAGTGTATTTTTACCACTGAAATTTCTGTGCTCCTCAATGAATCTCCCTTGTAAACCATTCCATCCTACAAGAGGCATCCTCCAGGGAAGTCTTATCTCTCTATATTTCTTCATAATTGCTATGGAAGTTTTTTTAAGGGCAATGGTTGCATCTGAGAACTCTAAGGCTTTAGTAGTATCAAGATTGCGAGGAAAGCTCCACCAATAAATCATTTGTTATTCGCGAATGACTGCTTAATTTTTGTCAATCCAACCTTGGAAATATCAGAAATCTTCAAGGTATTCTCCAATAATTTAGTTCTGTTTCAAGCCATCTCCTAAACTATCATAAATACATCATCTCTTTCACTAACAATCTTAGTCCTTCTGCAGCTATTGGATACTAGGTTACTTCAAGTTAAGAAGATGAATCCTCAAGAGAAATTCCTTAGGATTTCTCTCTCTCTAAACAAAAGAAAGAAAGTCTCTTTTAGTAATCTCTTAGAAAACATGCCAAGAAAATTATCTAAATGGAGAGGGAAGATGTAATCTTAGGCAAGGGGATCTGTAATGGTAAAGAACTTCCTCAATATCGTATATACCTCTTCATCGGATAAGCCCATTTAAAATTCCAGAAGACACTATCAACAAGATGAGTTTCATTCAACTGAGATTTTGGTGGAATAAACCCGAGAAAAAAGGCCATTATCTCACATTATGGTCAAGTGTATGCATATCCATTACATATGGATATGAATTTTAGAGATATGAAATGTTTCAATCATTCTTTACTTGCAAAGTGCGTATGAAGACTTTGCACTGTTAAGAAAATTCTATGGGCTAGGTCACTAAAAGCAAAGTATTTTAAAAAGATAACCTTCTTCATGCCCCTTAAAAGGCAGACTCTACATAGTTTTGGAAGAACATTAGTTCTGAACTTGAGTTTATTCACAAGTTCAGTTTTTGGTCTGTTGGTAATGGTAAGCATATACTCATATGAAAGATAAGTGGATCCTCAACTTAAACAACCCACCTTATCCTTCAACTAATGCAAGTAATCCTAGCAGCTATAATTATGTATCTGGGTTGATAGATGAAGAAAGTAAGATTTAGAAACATGATTTGGTCGTGAATCTCTTTCATCAGGTTACATCCCAGAAAATCCTTGATATGAGAGGTCCTCTTAGTAGTGAAGATAAACTCGTATGGAAAAATACCAAGAGTGGATGCTTGACAGTAAATTTTGTATATTAAGTTTTATATAACATGAAATACCACAATGGTCAAGATTCGCATGTCTTTGTCTCTACTAATATCTGGAGAAAGATGAGGGATATGGATACGATTCCTAGAGTCAAAATTTTTGTTTGGAAGTGTGTTAAGTATATACTTCATTCGAAAGAGAGAATTAACAGAAGAGTCCCACAAGAAGATATCATCTGCAGCCGGTGTAAGAGTGGTACTGAAACAACAATGCACATAATTTTGGAATGCGCATATGCAAGAGCTGTTTGGAGCAGTGCAGGTTACAAATTTACAGATGCTCAATGGTATTATCTCAAAGATTGGATCTCGAGTTGGATTAAAAGTACTAACAGGTCCATTATTGCTGAGATGGCAAGTATCAACTGGTTTCTTTCGAAAGATAGATGTTGTGTAATCTTTAACAACAAGTTCTCGACTCATCAGCAAACCATTCATTCCATAAATAATTTTATGAGTAGTTCTGTAATTGTACAAAGGCCTACCAATAACTCTGTCAGAGTCTCTTGAGCCCAAAATAGTCTCCACCTGACACATATCATGTCAAGATATATACTGATGTGTCTTTCTGTCATGTAACAAAAGATTCACTACAAGAAAAACCGGTTTAAGCGACAGGTCGGTTTAAGTCGTTAAATACCCCTTTTAAGTCGTTATAACACTTATACCGACTAAAAGTGGCACTAGCTTCGTTTGTTACAAAAGGCCCACTTTATAAAGGTCTAGAGCAGCTAGGTAGTCGCTCTAGTAATCAACCAATTATCCTAAAGCGAGTACTCTTCTCATTGCTTCATAGCTAGACCAACCACCAGGGAGCAAGTAAAATTCTTATCGCTTAATAGCTAGACCAAACAATAGAGAAAGTAAAATACCAATCGCTTCAGATCTAGACCAACCATCATAGAGCAAGTAAAATACCTAGTTGATAGATACATGGAACAACTTGGCCTGAAATTGCTTTCTTAATCTTTTAAGCTACCAAATTCTTTTACTCACTAAAAGCGATTCTGATTTTGATTGTCCTGAAGTTGGTTGCTTAAATTTTTAAGCTAACGGATATTTTGCTCGCTAAAAGCGATTTCTGATTTTGATTGGCCTGAAGTTAGTTGCTTAAGTTTTTAAGCTGGCCAGAAATTGGTTGCTTAAGTTTTTAAGCTGCCAAATTTTTGTGCTTGAGTTTTTAAGTTGGACTGAAGTTGGTTGCTTAAGTTTTTAAGCTGCCAAATTTTTGTGCTCGCTAAACAAATTACTTCACGTATTCTGATTTAGATAATCCCAAATTATAATTAAAATTAAAATTGATACCGAACAAATTATGAACCAAATTAAAAACAAAATTAAATTTTATTGTATCACATAATTCAATTTATGTCATTTCTTAAAAAAATTACACTCTTTACAGAAAAGGAAAAATAAATAAAATCTAATCATTTTTAAAAAAAATATTTACAATCTCCACAATCTTAAAGCAAAAGATGAAGAACACTACTTCAACTTTGAAGCACCCATTAAAATTCTTCGAATCCCCCATAGACAAGCTCAAAACGATAAGAGATTCATACTGCCATCATCCCTGTGTTTAAATTCCTTTCTGATTCATTCGGATCTTTAAAAAATATTGCAAATACTATATGTGCCCCCACTATTTGGTGCCAGTGATCTTCTCAAATATAAGGTCTAGCAAGAGGTTGACATAGTGGTACGAATTTGCAGCAGATTCAATCAACATATTTCAGCATCATGTTAACAGTAAATTTTGATTACTTCAAAAACAGATATGGCCTTGCTCAGAAAGATATGTATCTAAGATAGAGCTGAGTTTTTTTTCCCCAAGCCTGATATAAAGCCATCTTGAACAACTTCATCCTGTACCAACCAATTCTGGCTCAATAACATTACATCACATACAAGGCAATCATTTGAAGTAAACTTATAAGAACCCAGGGATTTGTAAGTGTAGCTGCATAGGTACCTCATCTGAGGTCAAATGACTGAGCTTTTCATTGGAAATCTCTTCACATCGGACAGTTGCAACCATTACCTAAACGGCAAACAAAAAAAAATGATACATAATCTGAAACCAAATATAGAACAAAAATTTGACTCCCTGCAGAACAGTTTAAGACCTTATGAGCATGAAGGTCAAGTTCCTTATTGTCTCGGATAACTTTCCATATCTGCTGTGCACTGAAAGTAAATCCTGAAGTAGGGATAACACCTCGTCTATCACCAGCAAGCCCTCCTGGAGCAACAGAGTGGACAAATCTCTTTCTTAACTGCTCAACTTGTATAAACAAAGAAGATGACTTGAAAGACTTGGGTGATGCCGATGGTTATAAGACATATAAGAATACCACTTTAATAGTATCAATTCTGAAACAAAAATAAAGGTTTTAGACAAAGAGAGTGATTATCAGCCAACTTACACAAAAGTTATTTTCTCCGTAAATTCAAACAAATTAGAGCAATATGTTTCTGGAAGTGTGATATTTCAAGGCTTAACATAAAACTCACATTAAAAAACTCACTGAGAGGAGTATCCTTGTGAGCCTCAGACTTGGGAACACCATCCCATATCTGCAGAAACCATAGAAGGTTAGCCATACGCCATCCGTATAAGTGATGATAGAAATTAAAAGCAATGTCGAACAGTATAAAAAAAGATACCTTCTGAACATCCTCTCTTAAAATAGGTTCCAAATGCTCAAGTGGAGTCTACAAGAACAATATCAAGCACTATCAGTTTTACAAACACTACAAGAACAATGGAACAACATACTGTATAATTAGCACCCATGGTAAATAATGTGAGATAAAAAATGATTAATTACATGACTTGCAGGAACCAAAAAACTCAAATTATAGAATCGAAAGAGTACACTGACAGAGAATTATGAAAGCAATTCAGCCATGATATGATACCACACATCGCCCACATATCTGGAGAAAGCATATTTGATATATTAAATTATAATCAAACAGGATCATGCATGTATATGATAACATGGTACACCATACATATTATAGTTTTCACTTAAGCCTTGCATCAAACACTTGATACGCTGAAAAAAATATATTTTCAACTCACAATCCCATACAGAGACAAAGAGATGTATACTAACCTCAGCGTAAAAACCCCAGCTAGATCTCTGGGTAAAACATCACATCCAAGTATGAGTAGATTTTCCTCTGTCATCAAAAAATCAAAATCATAATCTCCAACAATCTAAAGTAAAAAATCAAATGAAACAAATAGAGACATTACAATCTCAACTCAGGTCAAAACAAGGATCGATGAACTCAGGTCAAAACAAAGATCCTAAAAAAACATGCTTATTTGAAAAAGGAAACTGATTTTCAAGAAGTACCAATGTTGCAATAATACATAGTATCTGATTGTCCATTCTATTAAACTAGCCAAGTTTGGACAATTACCAGTAACATTAATTGACTTTTTTGCAATTAAATTTCTGTCAACAACTCCATTCAAATTAACACTTCTAGGTTTTACTCAAATTATATTCAAACCCATGAATGAATAACATGAAAAACAAAAAAGAATATACAACCAAACTCATTACAAACCCTACAAATCTCAGATCTAAATTCTACTATGCCCATCCAAAACAAAATCCATACAAAAATAAACCATAGAAAATCAATACAATAAGATGTAAAAAAATACTAACCGGAAGCAAAACTCAGTTCATAAAACTGAACTTAGAACCAAACCCGTTATTTAAACTCCATAAAATCCAATGAAGAAACATAAAAACTGTGATTTCTTATAGAAATTTTACTATGCAAAAGAAATCAGACTCACAAATCAAAAACAACGAAATTAGGGTTTTGATAAACTCGTTTTCTTGGACTGGTATATAATCAACTGTGTAGAGAATAATGAGATAAGTTTTCCAGGGACTACGTAGGAGAAAATCAAACTTCTAGGGCTCAATACGAAATTTGGGTTATTGAAAGATTGGGTTTGGTTTTTGAAAGATGGGTTTAGGAAAAATAAATTTGATTTCTGAAAGACTAGGTTGACTTCTGAGATCTCGATTCAGTAGAAAAAAAGGAGAAAACGATTTGAAATCATCTTCCAAAATAGAGCAAACGATTTGAAAACAAAATCACTTAAAAAAAAACTTCTTTTCACTTTAAAAGTTCCAATAAAACCAAAAGAAAACTGACCTTTAGTGGTGGGAGGGAGGGAGAATAAAGGATTCCACAAACTCAGATATAAAAAGAGAGAGACGTGAAGGTGGTTAAGTTACTGTGAGATCTAGTTTAGCAAAGAAGCAGAGAAATGTCAATGAAGATGAGATAGAGAAAGGAGGCGGAGAGTGTGTTAGGGTTAGGGAGAAAAACGAAAAAGAGAGAGAGGGAATTTGGAAAATGAAGCAAAAAAATCTACTTTGGGTTTTTGTATTAGATATTTTGAACGGTGGATAATGTTGGTCATACGGATTGTAAATTTTTTTGGACAGTGGAGATTATGTTTGAGACTTTCATACGGATTGAGAAAAGTGTGTGAGTAGTATATGTGTTTCTTTTTGTGTTAAAACGAACTCGTGGATTCGGTTTATTTATCAACCTTCGAATTACAAAAATCTAAAAAATATTATATAAATTATAATAATTTTGGATACTGTATCAATTTTCGATTATACATAAATTTTAATACATGAGAATGAATCAGAGAAATGAAAAATAAATTTGAGAATTGTCCTTGACTTTCGAATAGACAAAATTTTAAGTCTAACGATGGTAGATTTAGGGTTCCGATGGAGATTCCGACTTAGGGTAAGTGGTCATTAAGGATATTATGACGAGCATCAGTAGGTTTAGGGTTCCGGTGAAGATTTCGACTTAGCCGAAGAGGTCATTTAGGATAATATGACGAACATCCGTAGGTTTGGAGTTCCTATGAAGATTCCAACTTAGTGGAAAAGGTCATTAATCAAAAGACGACAAGAACAATATCTTTAGATTTCCGGTGAAGAGGCCTACTTATTCTGAAGCAGAATATGACAAAACGTGGTATCTTTAGAGTTCTGGTGAGGACTCTGACTTATTTTTAAGCAGAATATGACAAGAAGTGGCATATTTGGATTTCCGATGAATATTCTGACTTACTCTGAAGCATAATATGACAAGAAGTGATATATGTAGAGCTCCGGTGGGGATTCCTCGTATTGATGGGATATACTTATCAATTTCTCATATTATCTACCTTTTAACCGAATGTTGATCGAGCTTAGACAATTCGGTTTTGGATTCTCATACGGATTGAGACAAGTGTGTGAGAAGCATATGCGATTCTCTTTGTGTTAAAACGAACTAGTGCATTCAATTTTATTATCAAACTTCGGTATGAAAAAATCCATAGAATATATATAAATTAATTTGGATATTGTTATCGCCGATAGAGCTTTTGGTAAAGATTTTGACTTAGTGGAAGAGGTTATTAAGGATAATATGACGAACATCGATAGGTTTAGGGTTAGGGTATCGGGGAAGAGATCATCGAGAACAATATGAACAAGTTTATGAGAATGAACTGATAGCAAACAAGATTATGAAATTAAAGATTGAACACTCGTATGAAGATGTACTTTTAACATTACAATCATTAGTCTAAAATTGATTGACCAAACATGACATTAATTACTACGTCCTGAAACTGCACCCTGTTTTTTATGGATTTCATGGGTTTATATAGGTTAACGGTTAATCCAAACCGGATTTCCATCTGGTTCATTACTACATTAAGGGTTCCGGTATATTCCGACTAATCGGAGATATGATGGGGCTTATTTTGTTTTACATTGTTAGATATTGACCTCCGGTATACATTTTGGTCAATCAGATTTAAAATAAATTTTATGGTTCATTGCTAGATTTAGGGTTCCATTATATTTCCATTAAACAGAGATGGGACGAGGATATGGAACGAAGTAGATTTTGTGGTCTAATGGTACATTTTAGAGTTCCGGTATAGATATTCTGGCTAATGAGAGATGACACGAGGCATATATTGGTTCACATTGCTAGAGATAGACCTCCAATGTATATTCTGATCAACCGAATATGGACCAATGCAGATTTTATGGTCTAATGGTACATTAAAAGGTCCAGTATAGATATTACGGCTAATCGGAGATGACACGAGGCATACAATGGTTCACATTGCTAGAGATAGATCTCCGGTGTATATTATGATAAACCGAATATGAAAAAATAAATAAATTAAGATCTAATGATACATTTAGGGAACCGATATTCCAATGAAGACTTTACTGAAATAGGAAATAACAAGATTACCCTCACCGAAATAAGAGCTGTAAATATTTCGATAACTGATAAAATAACCAGATTACCCTTCAAAGTAAACATAAATTCGTGAATTTTGGGCAAAGTAAACATAAATTCGTGAATTTTGGGCAAAGTAAACAAAATTTATACGTAAAAAGGCATAAATCCATTGCAAAATAATAGATATGATCCATATCACGTTATCCGACGAATATAATACAAAATTCTAACTCGACAATTATTGATGCAAACACAAAAATCCCTCAAATAAAATCTCTTCTTTCTATCTGCTACATTACTTCTCTGCAACTCTTGACTCATCACATACAATTTAACTAGATGACTATTGTAAGAATATAAATTACAATGTTCATAAAAGCTAACTAGTACTTGTCTTCAAATTAAGGTAATTGTCTGATGCGTTTGTAGTAGTGGTAAATAAAGTTCGTTCAAGACTTGTGAAGATTTTTTTTTAAATATAATTTCTAAGACTAAAAATAGGAAAACTCAAATAAAATTATTAATAAAGTTGAGAGAGAACTGAGGCTAGGATTCCACTATTTTCCAATTTTAAAGTGATTAAGTTCAATAATTATAATTATGCAATTCTAACATTTAATTTGATTCTAAATTATTGCAAAAAGTAGATTTTCAAAATAACAATTGTATAACAAAAGCATGGAACATCTAAAACCTAGGCCAAAGCATGTACCATCTAACGGAATCACAATTGCTTAACAAAAATCATTAAATCAATTTTTAACCAAGGCAATTAATCATAAATGAATTCCATAAATTAATTAAATAAATTACTACATAATCTTTGGAAAATTAGCTTCCTCCGTCGCCTCAGATGAAGTTTAGCTCCTCATTGTATTGAAAAAACCCTCAAAAATATATTTCATAGCTCAAATGGTGCTTACAATGGTGAAATAGTAGTAACACATGATATTTGATACGCTTATAAGCGTTACAGATAAATGTTCTCCGCGTTATAGAAGAAAGAAAAGAACAGGGGAAGAAAGGACGAACTTCTGGTGCTGTTGAAATACGACTGCTTCAACAACACTATCAACGACGTTTCTCACCAGCCTTATGTTCTTCCTCTTCTCTTTCACAGCAGCAGAAAAGTATTCTTCCTGGAATGTTTTGCTCGATTCTCTGGTTACTTCCTAAGATCTCCCAATCCTCTCTGATACTCTCCACCCCCCATATGACTCGAAAACATCCTATTTATACATCTCAGGCCACCAAATCTTCAAGAAATCATCATTAACAACGAATATTCTCGGGTATTATTTTCTCATAAACCCGCGTGATCTGATTTGATATTTTGCTTCGATTCTGCATATCTTTAGATTATGTGCAGTTCACTCTTAATTAAGCCAATAGATTTTCTGTTTTAAAACCCAAAAATCACGTAAGAAATCTCAAATTCAGATTCGCAGAAGAGATGACATAGTTTCCCGCCTATTTCAAAATTTGAATTAGTGAAGTGGGTGCCCTCAACCAATGTACGGGTGCCTTTAGTAATTCTTTATGGGTGCCTTTCACACTTTTTCGAGCCAATTTTTTCAACAATGTTTATTTTCCAAAAATACCTATAAATACATAAAAACACAATACTAGTACAAAATGAGTTCCAACACTATAATAGTTGAGAGCAAATTAGACACATAAATGTGTTTATCAAATACCCCCAAACTTATTATTTGCTAGTCCTCGAGCAAATCTAATCTAGATAATAAAAATCCTAACTTACTTTCGCAGACATCGCGATTGCACTTAGCGTGTGCAATAAGCATTTTTAAATCCATAGGTGTCCCTTCAGACGAGTTTTCGTCTCGTGAGGGTTTACAAGAGGTGTACCCACAAAACCTGTACTCCGAATTTCTAGCTACATGTGAATGATTGAGGATAAACACTAAACAAACTATTTAGTTGGCATACTAAATTCTTCGCCTATAAGAATCATTAATATGAGTCCAATTGCTGTACACGAGTTTTCACTCAGCGTACTAAAATTCATACAAGAATTCAAAACTCTACTTAAATAGTTGTTCAACCACGATACTCAGAATCTATCAAAGTACAATCACATGGAAAAATTTAGAAGATGGATATAGACAAAATGAAGTTTGCGCGTGTTGACTAAGGTGAACGATGTTTCCCATATCTGTCTGAAGGTCAGTGCCAGGATGAATGGCTTGAGATACACTCCCACTAGTCTTATTCCTTAAACTAATATTGACTCAGCTGGTATGTACAAGGGTCCCAGCGGTCGATTTATTGAAAATATTTTAAATGTACTGACAACATGATTGGATCAAATGAATCCAAGCGTATGCTCCTTATCAGTATCGTATTATGACAGCTCTCATGGATCCTGCGTTCCACGCTTGCTTAAGCGACAGAGACAGGGAGAACACACATATATTGCTATCAAAGTGTCAATACTCGATTTTTTTTATTGAATAATTGTCTAACTAATACAATAATGTGGCTTGATCTCAAACACTTCATGCTGGCGGTGATAACAATTTGATACTGGTGCCCCACCAAATCACTTAGAGAACACAAAAATTGCAAAAATAAAAATAGAAGGTGATATGGTCAAGATAGATTCCGAGATATGGTGACAACTATCATGTTATTTCTAACACCTGAGCTAGGAGTCCTTTTATGAATAAACCATTTAGCTGGGCACACCAATTCCTATAGAAAAGAACTAAGTTTCCATATACCTAGAATGGTTAGTGTCACCCTGAATTGTTCTCAAGTTTCTAAAGTTTGGAGTTTTATTATTTCAACTAAAAGTTTCTCCCTTACCCCCAAACTTAAACCTAATATTGTCCTCAATCTTTCAAATTAAAGTGCAATACCAAAAATATAGGTAACTAGAGGAATAAAGAGGTAAGTCAGAAAGATAGTACCTGGGCGAAGCGTAACAATCCTTTTTTGGAGAGTAAGACAGAAAAATAAAAACAAAAACCTACAAGAACTTACTAATGTACAACAACATCCTTGATGGTCAATCAAGGTAAGCAGGGTCCTCCAGAGGGACCTCCTCAATATCACCTGCAGGAAAAGGCTCTAGAAAGGGTTTCAATCTCTGACAGTTAACCTTTGAAGAACTACTACCATCCAGTGTCTCAATCTCAATAGCACCAAGAGGATAAACTATGCGGACTATAAAAGGACCCATCCACCGAGAGCGTAACTTCCCGGGAAATAGATGCAAACGGGTATCATACAGAAGAACTTTTTGACCCGGAGAAAATGACTTTCTTAAAATATTTCTATCATGCACAAGTTTCATTTTGTTCTTATACTCCTTAGCACTATCTTATGCATCTCTACGAATCTCGTCAAACTCATTTAGCTGGAGCTTCCTGTGAGCTCCCGCCTTGTCAAACGAAAAATTAAGTTGCTTTACAGCCCAATATGCTCTATGCTCTATCTCGACAGGTAGGTGACATGCCTTGCCAAAAAATAGACGATAAGATGACATTCCAATGGGGGTCTTAAACGCAGTACGGTAAGCCCATAAGGCATCAATAAGCCTCAATGACCAGTCTTTTCCGATTAGGATTAACTGTTTTCTCTAAAATACGTTTTATCTCCCTGTTGGAAACCTCTACTTGACCACTAGTCTGTGGGTGATATGGGGTAGCTACTTTGTGGGTAATACCATATTTCTTCATCAAAAGCCAAAATGGTCGATTACAAAAGTGCGACCCTCCATCAATAATTATAGCACGCGGTGTACCAAAACGTGCAAATATGTTATCATTCAAAAACTAGACCACAACCTTGTGGTCATTTGTTCTACACAAACCGCCTCAACCCACTTAGACACATAATCTACAACGACAAGGATGTAAAAATAACCAAAAGAGTTAGGAAAGGGACCCATAAAATCAATGCCCCACACATCAAAGACCTCAATAACTAGAATAGGGTTCAAAGGCATCATATTTCTACGGGAAATGGTTCCTAACTTCTGGCAACGCTCACAAGTAACACAATAGTGATGGGTGTCTTTAAACAACAAAGGCCAATAGAATCCACACTGCAATATCTTAGCAGCGGTTTTTCTTAGTACTAAAATGACCCCCACCAGCATGATCATGACAAAAGGAAATAATACTGGGCTGGTTACTCTCAGGTATACATCTGCTAATAATCTGGTCTGGACAATACTTAAACAGATAAGGATCATCAAAAAAAAATGCTTAACCTCGGCTAAAAACCTAGAACGATCTTTTTTACCCCAATGTTGGGGCATTCGACTAGTAACAAGATAGTTCACTATATTCGCATACTAAGGTAATTGGGAAACAAGGAAAAGTTGTTCATCAGGAAAACTATCCCTCACAGGAGGGGAATCATCAGGGAAATCAAAGACAAGCCTAGACAAGTGGTCTATTACTACATTTTCTGCACCCTTTTTGTCTCTAATTTCTAGAGAAAATTCTTGTAACAAAAGGATCCATCTAATCAATCTAGGTTTAGTATCCTTCTTGGACAGAAGATACTTCAAAGTAGCATGATCAGTAAAGACTATAACCTTAGAACCTAAGAGATATGATCTAAACTTGTCTAAAGCAAAAAGAATGGCTAACAATTCCTTTTCTGTGGTGGTGTAGTTCATTTGGGCATCATTCAGAGTTTTGCTAGCATAGTAAATCACATGAAGTAATTTGTTTTCTCGTTGACCTAGCACGACAACAATAGCATAATCTGAAGCATCACACATGATTTCAAAGGGTAGGTTCCAGTTAGGTGCCTGGACTATGGGGGAGGTAGTGAGTAAAGTCTTAAGCTTCTCAAAAGCCTCTAAACAAGCATCATCAAAGACAAAATTAACATCTTTTGCAAGCAAATTGCAAAGAGGTATAGAAATCAAGCTAAAATCCTTAATGAATCGACGATAAAAACCTGCATGCCCCAAGAATGACCTAGTATCTCTTACGGTTTTGGGAACCTGTAAATTCTGAATAAGGTCAACTTTGGCTTTGTTTACCTCTATACCCTTAGAAGATACGATATTCCCTAAAACTATTCCTGATCGAACCATGAAATGAAATTTCTCCCAATTAAGCACTAAATTCTTTTCCTTACATCTAGTCAACACTAATGTCAAATGATGCAAGCACCCATCAAAAGATGAACCAAATACTGAAAAATCATCCATAAATACCTCTAGAAATCATTCTACCATGTCAGAAAATATGCTCATCATGTAGCGCTGAAAAGTAGCGGGTGCATTACACAACCCGAAAGGCATGCGTCTATACGCAAATGTACCAAAGGGAAAAGTAAAAATAGTTTTATCTTGGTCTTCTGGGGCAATAACAATCTGATTATAACCAGAGTAGCCATCTAACAAGCAATAATGACTATGTCCAGATAATCGCTCTAGCATTTGGTCGATGAAAGGAAGGGGAAAGTGGTACTTCCTTGTGACCTTGTTCAATTTTCTATAGTCAATACAAACACGCCACCCCGTGGTCACTCGGGTCGGGATTAACTCATTGTTTTTATTCTAGACTACAGTGATACCTGATTTCTTGGGAACAACCTGAACATAGCTGACCCACTTACTGTCTGAAATGGGGTAGATAATACCCGCATCTTACAACTTAAGCACCTCAGTTCGAACTATTTCTTTCATGTTAGGGTTCAGTCGACGTTGCATCTCCCTAGAAGGTTTGGTGTCATCCTCTAAATGAATCTGATGCATACAAACAGTAGGACTTATACCCTTAATGTCTGCTAAGGTCCACCCTAAAGCTTCCTTGTTATCTTGAAGTACGGTCACTAGCCTACTTTCCTGATCACTATCCAAGTCGGATGCTACAATTACAGGTAAAGTCTCAGATGGGCCTAAAAACACATATTTCAGAGTATCTGGTAATGGTTTGAGGTCCAACTTAGGAGGCTCTTCTAAAGAAGGAATTAAGGTAGAATTAGAAACTGGTAGTGGTTCGAACTTAGCTTTCCATCTATTAGTGTCTAACACACGGGTAGAGTCTAACAGAGCATTCACTTGATTAATGGTGATAACATCGTCAAAATCTAAGCCAACATAGGTTAAACAATTCTCTAGTGTATCTTCAGATAAGATGTTTGGTAATGACTCCTGAACTAATGTTTCTATCATGTTCACCTATTCAATGCACGTGTCATCTAATTCAGAGGGTTGCTTATTAATATGGAAAATATTCAGTTCAATTGTCATAATACCAAAATACAAATTCATAATACCATTTCGACAGTTAATCATCGCGTTAGATGTAGCTAAAAACGGGCGACCTAATATCACAGGTATCTGGTTTTCTGGGTCAGGAACAGGTTGGGAATCTAGGATAACAAAACCCAAAGGATAAATAAACCTATCGACCTCAATAAGAACATCTTCGACAATACCACGAGGAATTTTAACAGACCTATCAGCTAACTGAAGTGTTATCTAGGTAGGTTTTATGTTACCAAGTCCTAGCTGGAGGTACATATGATATGGAAGTAAATTCACACTAGCTCCTAAAACAAGTAACGCTTTCTCCACATTGTAGTTACCTATGGTGCAAGAAATGGTAGGGGAACCTGGGTCTTTGTACTTAAGAGTTGTGTTGTTCTGGATAATTGAACTCACATGACTAGCTATAAAAGATTTTTTCTGTACACTAAGCTTTCGCTTTCGCGTACAAAGATCCTTAAGGAACTTGGCATAAGTAGGAATCTGCCTAATTGCATCTAATAAAGGAAGATTAATGTTAACTTGCTTAAAAATCTCAAATATATCATTAAAGTTGGATTCCTTCCTAGTTGGTAATAGAAGTTTTGGGAATGGTGCTTTGGGCACAAAATCGGGCTCAGCGGGAACCACATTGGACTTTTTAGAGACTTTATCAGTATCTTCAACTATAGGCTTATAAGGGTGAACTACAACATGTTCACTATCGGGCAAGGTTACCTTATTGTCTATTACTCTACCACTCCTAAGTGTTTTAATTGAATTCACATAGTCAGAAGATAACTCATGAACTCCTCTAGGGTTGGGTTGTGGTTGACTAGGTAACTTGCTTTTTTCTCTCAAAGACTCACTCAACTGACTAAACTAGGTTCGTAAATCGTAAATAGCCTGAGAGTTAGCCTGGACCATCTTTTTATTGTCTTCTAAACTTTGTTCAACCGATTTCTGAAACTGAGCAGTTTTATGAGATAAAAAGGTGAGAGACTCTTATAAACTCATGATCTTCTTATTTGAAGGGCTCTGAAATTGTGCTGGACCAGAAGACTTCTTAGTATAACCAAAACCTGGTGGAACCTGAGGGTTACTAGACTGACCTTGATTTTGGCCCTTAGACCAAGAAAAATTTGGATGGTTTCTCCAACCAGGGTTATAGGTTTCTGAATATGAGTCAAACTTCTGACGGCTATCATATCTAGTGTTATTGTAAAGAGCATGGGCTTGCTCTTTAACAGTCTGTCCTTCCCAATGTGACTTGGGCTCTATTCCACGACTAGATTGACTTAATTCTAAGGCTTCTAACCTTTTTGCTATAGATGCAATTTTGGCATCTGATTCAAGAATTCCATCTACCCTATTGACATTAACTCTGCTTAGTAGAATTTTTCTTTGGGCTTCCTTACTACATTCCCATTGATGAGTCTTTTCGGTAATTTCATGCAAAAATGTCATTGCCTCATCAATAGTTTTACTCTCTAAATTCCCTGAACACAATGACTCAACCATGGTCGTTGTTGGATAGTCTAGCCCTTCATAAAGGCTCTGGACTAGTCTAAGATTTTATAAACCGTGTTGGGGACATTGTTCTACTAAATCGTTGAACCTTTCCAAATACCTATACATAGATTCTCCCTCTTGCTGCACAAATATGGAACTCTCCTGCCTAATAGATGATATTTTGTGCCTAGGGAAAAATTTAGATAAAAAGGCAGTGGTAAGTTGTTCATATGTCTCGATGGATTCAGATGGCAAACTATATAACCAAGATTTGGCCTTGTCTCTTAGGGAAAAAGGAAATGACCTAAGTTTCAAAGCTTCATCAAACATGTTGTGAATACTTAGGGTAATACATATTTCTTCAAAACCCCTAATGTGAAAGTAAGGGTTTTCATTTTCTATTCCTAAGAAGAGTCGGAACATCTGTATGGTCCCAGGTTTCAACTCATAGTTTGCTTGAGTCTCAGCTAACTTAATACATGATGGACGAGAGGTCCTAGTAGGATTCAACAAATCTTTCAAGGTTATCATTTCTGGCACAACTAGAAAATTAGGAATAACTTCCTTACTGAGAGACAAATTCTCAAAACTAAAGTTTCGGCTCTCAAAAGAAGGGTTTCCTAAATTCTCAATTTCAAAGGAAGAGTTTTTATTTCCGTCACTGATCAAACGACCAATAAAATCTCTTTTCCAGGCACGCTCACTGGGCATGCAATAACTCATAATCGGAAGGGAATTCTAAATAAACACAAACAAGGCCGACTCAACCAAATCAAACCTATTGAATATAACAAACAAAAAACATGATGGCTCTACTTAGATTGTACCAGCTTTTATTCTTCCAAAAGGAAACTAGTTACAGTTTTAGCGAATCTCTCAGAACAATCCGAATTAGATTAAGTCGAAGAGAAACATGATAAGCTCTAAGGAGCTTTGATAACCCTGTCTCTTTGGCACTTTTCCCTGGGTTACAAGGCGGCTCTAATCAACTTAAAATAATTTCCTTGAACCTTGAGTTAGGCTAATAAAGTAACCAATACAGTCTTTTTGAATGATTTTCCAATAAGCTCGATACCATATAAGTCTCTTTCTAGTCAAATTTTAGGCTTAGGTTCGCGTTAGGTAACGTGTTCCTAAGGTGGGCAGAAAGGATACGGTGATGAAATCCGAACCCTTATCTTATATGGCCATTTTCTGCCCTTTACCAGAAAATAAATTTCGTATTCAAGTCCTCAACATATATGTATACGAAGGAATACAGTAAACCCACTGACAGGGGATTTGTGGGTTGATCGAGTCTTACCTCCCGTACCAGATGGGGGATGAATCGGTTGTAGTCGACTCGGGCCACCAACTCCTGTGTTAGTGTACGAACTCGAGGGGCCGAGACAATATCGTAATTGTCGTCCTTCCCTGTTGCAATTTATGTTTAAATACCCTTCCGTAGGGTTTAAAAATTAATAATAATGTTCAAAGTCCAAAGTCCAAAAATGAAAAAAACAGAAAAATTCCTAAAATAATTACAAAAATATTAGTCAAACCCTAATACAATTTCTAAAAATAAAAACTAAAAACTAAAAAACTAAACTAAAATAAAATAATAAATCTAAAAATAAAAATAAAATCTTCTTCACTCCTTTTGGAACCCTCTTTTCTTTTCTTCTTTGGCTCTACTTCCTTTTTATAGCACTTTCTCCTTTTAGTTTCGCTTCAAATCTGAAAAGAATAGAAAACACCAAACGCGTAAAAAAGAACAAAAAAAATAATAATAATAAAAAATCCTAAATTAAACTAACCTAAAAAAAATCTAAAAACAATTCTAAAAACAAGTCCGCGTCGGCGGCGCCAAAAATTGATGCGTTTGTAGTAGTGGTAAATAAAGTTCGTTCAAGACTTGTGAAGATTTTTTTTTAAATCTAACTTCTAAGACTAAAAATAGGAAAACTCAAATAAAATTATTAACAAAGTTGAGAGAGAACTGAGGCTAGGATTCCACTATTTTCCAATTTTAAAGTGATTAAGTTCAATAATTATAATTATGCAATTCTAACCTTTATTTTGATTCTAAATTATTGCAAAAAGTAGATTTTCAAAATAACAATTGTATAACAAAAGCATGGAACATCTAAAACCTAGGCCAAAGCATGTACCATCTAAAGGAATCACAATTGCTTAAGAAAAATCATTAAATCAATTTTTAACCAAGGCAATTAATCATAAATGAATTGCATAAATTAATTAAATAAATTACCACATAATCTTTAAAAAATTAGCTTCCTCCGTCGCCTCAGAGATGAAGTTTAGCTCCTCACTGTATTGGAAAAACCCTCAAAAATATATTTCATAGTTCAAATGGTGCTTACAATAGTGAAATAGTAGTAACACATGATATTTGATACGCTTATAAGCATTACAGATAAGTGTTCTCCACGTTACAGAAGAAAGAAAAGAACAGGGGAAGAAAGGACGGACTTCTGGTGCTGTTGAAATACGACTGCTCCAGCAACACTATCAGCGACGTTTCTCACCAGCCTTATGTTCTTCCTCTTCTCTTTCACAGCAGCAGAAAAGTATTCTTCCTGGAATGTTCTGCTCGATTCTCTGGTTACTTCCTAAGCTCTCCCAATCCTCTCTGATACTCTCCACCCCCCATATGACTCGAACACATCCTATTTATACATCTCATCCCATCAAATCTTCAAGAAATCATCATTAACAGCGAATATTCTCGGGTATTATTTTCTCATAAACCCGCGTGATCTGATTTGATATTTTGCTTCGATTTCTCGTATCTTTTGATTATGTGCAGTTCACTCTTAATTAATTCAATAGATTCTGTATTTTAAAACCCAAAAATTACGTAAGAAATCTCAAATTCAGATTTGCAGAAGAGATGACATAGTTTCCCGCCTATTTCAAAATTTGAATTAGTGAAGCGGGTTCCCTCATCCGATGTACGAGTGCCTTTAGTAATTCTTCATGGGTGCCTTTAACATTTTTTCGAGTTAATTTTTCCAATTTTATTTTCCAAAAATACCTATAAATACATAAAAACATAATATTAGTACAAAATGAGTTCCAACACTATAAAAGTTGAGAGAAAATTAGACACATAAATGTGTCTATCATTGTCTATTCAAGATCTCATTCTCTTTAGTATCATTATCTTCATTGTAAGTGTTTCAACATGATGATTTGATGTTGAATCTCTTTGTTGTTCCTCCAACTTATTTATGGTGAGCTAGCACTGCATGAAATCAGTAAAGAGAATAAACTGATTTTGGCATCCAAGACAAACACACATCAAAGTTCAAACTGATTTTGGGGAAAGGAGCGGAAATATTGTTCCAAATGAAGTAAGCAATTTCATTAAAGTGCAAAGATGGTTACAAAACAGAAAAGTCGACTGAAAATGCAATGAAACGTAAACATAGATACAATCAGAACTATCTTCAGTTACTCAACCGTTTCTAAATTAAGTTTTGTGTAGTCCTGTTCAAGTTCAAGTTCAAGTTCTGATTATGCCCATTTCACTTTGTACATAATGGCTGGAAGATATGATTATGTATCTGTCAAGTTCAATTGTTTTCCAATGTGGTACATGACCAAGCATAATATAACATGTTGTTATCTGCCCTAATGTAAATGACGCAAATGATGGCTCGATTTGGATATGTAACAGGGTCCGGAAGCTAAAATCATCCATGTAGGCTCCGACTATTATGATCTGACTAACTAAACATGCTACTATGACCCAACGAACTAAACACTGGAATAGTTAGTGATTTATGCACCCTGAATTGGTGTTCCAATACCACTCTTGGATGCCTAGCTCTCAACAAGGATAAAAATCAGACTTCAATCATCTCCTTATTAAGTGCCTTCAAGATATCATCCTCAGTTATTGTCTACAGAAAATTTATAGGAGGTTAAACCAGAACTAGCACATAAACAATTCTCAACTAAAGTAACTAGCCTGACCATAAGAAAACAACAGAAAAGGAAAACAGCACAAAACAGTGACACCTTTTCGGGAAGTTCAACTTTCTCAACCAACCGAGGAATGTGTAGATGGGTGTCAAGCAACTCATAGTGTACACACCTGCATTAAGTAAGATTAGATATCTAAAGTCTAAACTAACTTAAGAAGTTTATTAAGGTGCATATAGAAATCTTACATTACGCCATCCTCCTCATCAATAAAGTTCACCAATTCATTACTACATTCAAGAACATAACCCAGCAAGATTGTACTCGAGCGTAATTGCCTCACCTGAGAAAGGAAGAATCAAAAATCAAGACTAAAATATTGCATTCTTGCACTGAAATTTGAAGAAAAAGAATAAACCTCTACAACTATGATGTTTATAGTAAAAAGCTTCATCTCGATTTTTGAGAACTAATGCGGAAATTCTATGAGTGACATGCTTTGTGTTCATGTCAGATGACATAGAATGGAAAATTAAGTTGCTAAGAGAACTAAAGAAGTCTTCTCCATTTCCATATGCAAATATATTAAATTATATTCCATAAATTTTGGAACCTGTACATATTCCATGAAAAACCATGAGCAATTTATGTAGCACAAAATTTAAAGATAAGAATGAAGTCCACAGGAGGTAACTGGGATTAAAGAAACTTAAAAACTGTTATTAAGCAACATTTTAAAGGGAGCCAACAATTAGCCATGACAAACACAATAGCGGTAACAAGTGGTAGCCAGGAAATAAAGTCATGGCATTCAAACCAGTTCAGAGTCTCAGTGTATTTATGCTATAAATTCTTGAAGCGGCTTATAAATTCTTCATAAACATTAAACGGTTCTAAAGTGCACAATTTGAGACTCTAATAATGAATGGAAAATCATTTTAAAACTTCAAATACGACGAAATGGGTAAAGATCTGTTGACACCTTTTTTTGAAATGTAATTGGGAACTACTTAAGAGAAACATTACAATGTAAAATATTATTTCTTTACCAAGAAAATAACATGACAGAGACAAAATTTTGTTAACAGACTTTATCAAACAAGAAAAGTAGGATAAATCGAATAGACTGGTGTTATGGAACAATGGTCTATCACAGATAAATCTTCATACAAAAAAAACCATCTGATACTTTTGCTTCGCTAACCCACTTGCACAGGTTAGTTAAAAGAGTTGTCAACATATCCCAACACTGAATAGAATCATCAAAGTGTTACCTTTAGGAATCTCAGTTGAGCCCTCTGCCACTCCCTTTTCTACCCTCCATTGAAGGTAATTTAGCTCATCGGTTTCTTTGTTTGCTTCAACCAACGGTGTTACAAATAAAAAAACATATTTTTGAACCTCAATATGAAAACATAACAATATGTTACAGAGGATCATTATGCATATGTCCTGGTCACACTACTTCTATAATTATGATAATATCTACTTTACTTTAGATATAACACACTAGTGAAACTTACGCATTGTATTTGAAGGAAAAATTCCTCTGAAACCAAAACTATCCAATCTGGGATCTTTGTACCACTGCCACCCAGAACTATTCCCTTTTGTAGATGACTAATACGAAAACCATCTACACATTATGTCTCCACCACCACCACCAATAACCAAAACCACCCACACCCACAACAACTACCAACAAAAAAAATGATAATTTACAAAATAAACAAATTTAAGAATGAAACGAAAGCAAAATCCCAAATTATTTTCATAAATTTTTGAAAAACCCATTTTCATATAACATAACTATAATAAAATCAAGATGAAGACATTCAGAATTACTTAACTCGTCAAAGAAGAGAAACCCACAAACTTTTTCGTCACCAGAATCAACTCTAACCCATCACCTTCATCGGCATCGTTGAGAATTTAGGTTAATTAGATGTTCATCATCTTTGATTGCATCGATTGCATGAACAGATCGAGTTTAAATCATCCTCACCATCTTCAGTTGCATGATTTCTATCGAATGTACACCTAATTCTTATTAATCGACTAGAAATCATCATCGCCAGCTTCAATTTCAAGATCGGGGGATGAAATTTGAGGTCTTAGATTTTGGTTCAGGGGTGTTAATGGGCGGAAGTAGTCATGTTGGAGAAGATGAGAAGAGTAGTTAGGAGAGAGGGAAGTATTAAGATACTGATAGATGTCCAGGTCATAGGATTTTTTTTTTTTTTTATGAATTTAAGTTTTGGGTTTGATAAAGATGTTTTGGGTTTGATGATAGAGGTTTTAGCAACCAATTCATTTTCTATTGCTACGAGTCTGTGCCTCAAAGTGAATAGCTACACAAGCACTTTTCTAGATGCTATATAGATTACTTGAAAAAAGGATCTAGCGATCAAACACATCTGGCCATGGCTAAAATTTAGTTGACACAACTTTATAGCAGCCAAACTATTTGGTAGTTGCAAGTTTTGTAGCTTAAACTCTTAAAGCGACTAAAATATTGGGATCTTTCTAACATTTAGAGCAACCAATTAATTTTCTGTTGCTACGAGTTTGTGCCTCAAAGAAAATAGCTACATAATCACTTTTTTAGATGCTATAAATTACTTGAACAAAGGATCTAACGATTAAAGACATTTTTTCGTGGCTAAATAAAAGTGGACACAGGTTTATAACCGCCAAAATTTCTGGCAGTTGCAATTTTGGATGCTTAAACACTTAAAGCGACTAAAATTCTAAGCTCTTGCTAAGATTTTGGTCGCTTAAACCGGTTTTTCTTGTAGTGATTGAGGTTTCAGACTAATCTGTAGAAATTTTACAGGTACCCGTTTAGCTTTAAGGTGAACTACCTTCAATGGAGCATTGGGATCTAAGCACTTGGAGTGCTTAGCAGTTTTGGAATCAGTAATGTGGGCAATGCAGCTGGGAACATGAAGATAACCATTTAATATGATTACCAAAGTCTAGTTCAAGCAATTCAAGGAGCGAAAGCTGATATTCCGTGGGAGTTAAGAACGATAGTAAAAGACATTAAATATCTTTTGATTTCTTTTGAGAATTGGTCTTGTACGCACATAAATAGACTTGCTAGTAAGTGTGCTGATAAATATGCTCGTAAAGAGAGAATATCAAGTAGTTGGATAGGGGAGTCTCCTAATTTCTTGTTAAACTTTATTTTGCACGACATTTCCTAGTTAATATATCCTCTTTTTTGCATTAAAAAAATAATAAAAAAAAATCGAGTTAAACAACAGATCGGAAAGATAATAGTAGTCGTGACCTAAACTTAAGGTTTAGTTACTTAAAATAATAAAGTTGATCGAATTCTTTTCTAGGGTTTACAATTACAGGACATAATTCATAGACATAAAGTTGATTTTATCTACCGATTATGCATTGTGTTCTTTATTTATGAAGAACATCAACCTCAATCAGTATGTGTGTGTATTATTCATTTATATATCGATTATTTTTGCTTCAACAACTTCACTTTTCCTGTACAAAAAATTATGCATAATCTGTAGATAATAATGAACCCGATTGGCCGATTATGGATAGTCGGTGTGTATGTTTATGTTTTAGTTATGGATTTTGTAAATGTATTTGAAACATAATCAATTTATAAAATCATGTACAATCGGTAGATAATTAAAATTCTAATTTTTTCAGGTTTAGTGGACATGAAATTTTAAATAATTGGCAAGTACTTGTAGTTTTTTTCTACCGATTGTATGATTCAAAATTTTCAAAATTGATTTATTTTTTCAAAATTTGGGGCTACTTTCATAATACATAGGTTTCAGACTTGACAAACCTACGGATTATAGGGCTTCAAAATTTTGAAATTTTGAAAAAAAATCAATTCGGGGCTACTTATACGAACTATCGATTAGTAGTTTTTTTTTTTTACAATTTTTTAATAAAAAGTTTAAAAATTGGAAAAAAATGAAAAAATTAATCATTAACAAAATATGTGGATAAAATTACTTAACAATGTCATATCTTGTTTATTGATATTGCTATGACCAAGGCTTGTTTGAAAATATAAAATTTGAATATATATAAAAAAGTTATTTTCTAAATTAGCAAAGATCTTGATATTTTGTGATCATATTAACATGTACTTTGTTAAATTAGTCAATTAATTATGTGACTTTTAGCAAATTAAAACACATAAATTTGGATACCAAATAGTAAAGAAAGTCAATCCAAACATATTAATCAAAATCTAACATGGGTGTCAAAGGAAAATATAAACAATAATAAATCGGTTTCTGCCTCAAGGCTAAAACGGATCTCAAAGTTGTTTGTAGGGCTGCACACCGGGCGGGCGGGTCGGTTTTGGGTAAAACCAACAACCAACCCGTATAGAGGCGGGTTTTGATATTCAAAACCGTATACCAACCCGTCCACAGGCGGATCGGGTCGGTTTCAACCCGAGGCGGGTCGGGCGGGTTCGGTTTATTTCACGGGTTAACCCGTGAAAGATAGAAAAAAACTGGCAGCAAAAAACACTAAAAACAGACACTAAAAACAGAAAAAAAAAACATGAAAGAAAAGGCTGATAGAGATTGAGTTGATGAATCACCCATTAAGCCTCCTAAGAAACAACAAAAAACACCAAACATCGTCAAAATATAATAACAAATACAATTATACAAGGGATATACACTAGCCACAAAAATAAGGATTAATTTATTTTCTTTGCTTTCTTATCATTTGTATGGAGTTGAATCTATATCGTTATCTTAGAAGTTCATGTGACAATTATAGAACTTGAAATGGTAAGATTTTTAAATGATTTCTGAAATTTTAGTTTGGAATAGTCTGTCTTTGGAAATTTGTGTAAGCTTCGTTACACAATGAAAATGAGTGATTTTTGGCTCATTTGAAACTAGAAAGAATAAGCTAACAGAATAAAATTGTAAGAAAATACAGTAAGGTTTATAGCTATGTTAAAAAGACTCATCAAAAACAGAACAGGAATCCCGTATTCAGAAAATACAGTTTCGGCAGTTTGAAATCAAAAATTCGTACAAAAATCATTTCTCAATGGAAATGGAATTTTTGGTCTTGTTCTAAAGCTGAGAGAGTCTTCTTTGACATAAAAATAATAGGGAAGGGTATTGAACTACAGGTCAGTGTGAAAACATCTTGACAAAACAGTACAGCAACACAGGTTCAGAATAAACGGGTTAAACGGGCGGGTTCGGACGGGTGCTACACTAAACCCGTAAACCGACCCGTGGTGACCGGGTTTTAAATTTTCAAAACCGTATACCGACCCGTAGCGGATCGGTTCGGTTATAAAACCCATGGTTTTGTCGGGTTCGATCGGGTGCGGTTTTTCAGGTCGGTTCCTGTGCAGCCCTAGTTGTTTGACAACTTACGAAGGCTGTAGACTGGAATATACTGAATCGCGGGGAATAAATAGGCTTCCCAACCTTCTCTATCCTCAATCGAATTCACCTATTGGCCTTAAATCTTTGCCCGAGATGCAAGCTTCAGCCGGAAACAGTTGATCACATCTTGCTAAGATGCCAATCATCAATGGCAGCTTGGACCCTACTCTTTCAGTACCATGCGCGAGACCGAAGATTCAACCAGATAAATCTACCACCAATGAATGCCGCTACTAATATCCATCAAATTCTACACACAACGCTGCTGCCAGAAATTACTACTTCTTTTTGCTTCCTATTGTGGTTCCTCTGGCTATCACAGCACGAACTGATCTACAGAAAGAAGGCGGCTATCCCAGCAAACATCTTCACCATGGCTTTAAAGATGGAACATGAATTCACTTGAGGTAATTCTGTCAACCCACCGCACCTGCCGGGATTGGCGCCGGTACAAAAGCCAACCAATAGATACGGACGAACCAAGACCATTTCAATAGGTTAGACTCTTCCGCCTATAGATTGGATCAGAATCAACACAGATAGGGCAGCTAGAGGACACCCGGGCTTTGCGGGGGTGGTTTCATATGCAAAGATTCTTCTTCGGATTTAATCATAGCGATGACCCACCCCTAGGGAATAATGACAACGTTGGTCGCTGGGACTTGGGCACTTCGAATAGCCCTTCGAACAACAACCACTAGGCATTGGCCGAATGTATGCTTTGGATCAGACTCTAAATCCTTGGTTAACTACATCAGAAATCCGAATAAAGCATCATGGTATCTGCAAGATATGATTGGCGAGATCCAAAGCCTGTTACAAACGATTCCACACCATCCGCTCCGACATATATACAGAGAAGCCAACCAAGTGGCGGATGCACTGTCCCGACAACAGCCAACATGGAAGTTATTTTACTAATATGTGGGAATATACAAACCCTTTGTTTCTAACGCAATTCATTGTCACAAACAGAAAGGGTACCACATACCCTCGTGTAGTTTCCTACTAGTTTTACTTATAACACTATGCTTCAGGAAAAAAAGAAGAAGCATGAAAGCTCTTTTTGTCTTATGTTCGTTTTACCAAACCCACTAGGAGCTGGAATGTTAAAGAAACGAATAAGGTTTTACCAGAAAAATACTCTTCCTTTAATTTAATTTTTTTTTGGGGGGGTCAATTCCGTACACTTAAATTGCCATGTTAGAACATTCATCTCGCCTGAATCCAAATATTACTGCCACTTTCTAGTGACCAGCATTTTATCAATGCACACATGCAAAGCACTGAAAGGAAAGAAGTGGATAAAACTCATCACAACACAACAACTGAACTAGCAAGGATCCCCAAATCAGATTAAATCCAACTCTGAACCAAGGTTTTCTTTCCTGCACCAAAATTTCATGACACAATTTTTGTGGCTTTCATCTTTTTAATCCAAGAAATGATTACATAAATCGAATTTCTGAAACCAGTGATCTGTGTTCCTTATTCATGACATCCAACATTGATTCTTCAGGTCCAAATATAGCCTCAATAAACCAAAATGATCCAATTTCCTCTAATATACTTGGAGATTGCTCATACTGCACAATAAAGCGAATATGCAAAAGATAATCTATGCTGCATATGCATTAGGGGCTGTAACCAGTGCGTGGTGCCCATAAGCACTGTACAAATTTTGATAAAATGACAAACGAATGCGTGATAAAACTTTTTTTCTTTGCTTGCACGATTTTATTCGAGTTTTTCTTGCTAATGATTGTAGAGTAAAGAATGGCATTTCTTATTTCTTATCAATCACATGTAAACTACATACATAGCTAATAATCTTGGTGAATCTGCATTATAAGCTGTTGATGCTGTTTTTATAATTCAACCCAAAGGATAGAATGATTATAATGCATATTTCATACACAAACAAACTTCAGATCTCTGCGATACTAAGCAGTTGATGCTGTTTTTGTAGTATTAGCCACAAGTTTATCAGCTCGATCTTGAAGCCAAGAAAAAATCGTTTCAAAAACTAAATCAACATTCTCCTTCGGCTCTCCAATCAACATATGCCACATACCAGGAAATATCTTAAGGGTTTTATCAGTACTCTTTGATGATTCGTAAACCAACTTAGCAGAGTTTGAATCACTAACTAAATCATCTTCACCATGAACTATTAGCAGTGGAAGTTCAAGCTCATGACTTCTCTTCCTAACTACTTCACAAATTCTAGTAAATTCAAGTGCAGTAGCCGCAGGTGGTTTACCATGAATTCGACGATTAGGATTATTAGAAACTAAGTTTCTCTTCCATTCTTCTTTATACGATTTACTCTTTAGTGGTTTCGATACCACAATTCTCCAATTAGGGGCTACGAAAGCTGCGAGTGGAAGAAAATGCTCAAGTGGCCAAACAGGTTTAAACTTGTTTGAAATTCCACATAATGCTCCATTTAAAACCAAACCGTTCCAGTTCCCCTTCTGTTTTAATACAATCAACGTAGCGATCGCACCTCCTACTGATTCTCCATAGAGAAAAGACGGCAACTTTGGGTACTCACTTTTTACGAAATCGAAATATTTAGTACAATCGTCCATAACAGGTTGAATATTAGGAATATGACCCTGCAATCCTTCAGAGTAACCATGACCTTGAATATCTAATGAGCATACTATGAACCCCAACTTCGCGATAGCTACTGCAGTTAATTCAAATATCCAAGTACTCTCAGTTTTATACCCATGGATCATAGCAACAACACCTCTCAATCGCGTTGATACAATGGAATCCGGGACCCATTTTTGTGTGTATATTTTCATGTTTCTCTTGTTCAACATGAAACTTTGTTTGTGTAGAATCTGGTGTTTTTTGTAGAATTCATCTCCTTTTAAGTTTCCAAAAGGACTGATTTCATTAGCTTGGTGTATTGGGTGGTGAGACATGATTGCTTCGGTTTGGTATTGGAGGATTTTGAATGCTAAAAGAGATAATGATTGTTCCTCACTTTATATCTTTTCATTTTGCATGTTTTTGGCAGGGCATTTATAGTTTATACACATTACACAGCTGTGTTTGGGTAGTTAGTAGTTAGTACTTGCAGTATATGCACGCAAGTATTAAATGTTCTTTGGTTCTAAAACTGAAACACATCATGTTGTTTGAGATTTATAGGTTCCAGATCTCAATCAATATTACAGAAGATTGAGACTTAAAAGGGGAAAAGTGATATCTGACAGACGGGTACTGCTGTTGTCTGCCAGGCCAAGTGTGCTCTGTTTTAGTCATCCCCCACATGCGCAAGGGCAACAGAAAGGATATAACTCAACGGTAGTTCCCCAAGAATGTCATATTAGACCAATGTTTTCGAATTGGAGTTGGAATATTTAGTCGTTAGTACCTAATTGGACTGTGTATATATAGAATCTGCAATAGTTACTGGAACGAACGAATGATCCAGGTGATTTTTGTGCACCAAGGCACAAGAATGCCAAAAGGGAAAGCTCACACCAAACCAAAAAAAACTGTTGTTTTTGTGTGAGGTCCCAATGCTAATGCTAGATTGCGAGAGCCACATGTCTCAGTTAGTACACCAAATGCATTCAATGGATTTTTCAGTTCAGTAAATGCTAATTATTTTATTATTTATTGAGAAAATGATTGGTGGATTGCAACCGGTGGCAGCCGACAAGTTTCCCAATTGAGAATATAAAAAGAATTATTATCGGTAGTGAGATCACGGTATTCGTCATTATTTATTTTATTTTATTTTCTTTTTTATCAAAGCATCTTTTGTTTACTTGTTTCGTAGAAAGTTATCCCGATAAAATTGGAAATCTATTAATCGGGTCGCAGATTTTTTTTAAATGAGGCTTACAATATTATAAAATAGTACAATCAGAAAATAAAATATTTTTTTTTATCTTAGTGTTTTTGATAATATTTAGACTATTCTAGATTAATGAATATTAATACTATATTAATTAATATTTAGTTAGTTGATTAGATTAATAAATTAGTGTTTTGAAAATCAAAACCTTATCATTTTAGTTTTAGAGGGAAAAGAAGAAGTGTAAACAAGAAGACTTTTTGAGAAAACCTAGAAATTTTGATTTCGACACCAAAATGAGTGATTCTAACATTAAATATGAGGTAGGTAAATCCTCTTCTTCTAAATCAAACAAGATATTCATACAACAAAACAATGATCCAGAGATGGATGATTTTTTAGATAATCAAGAGTTTTTTTTTGGATAAGTCCCGTATGTATTAAAAAAGAGCGATTACAAAATTGGTGGAGCCTCAAGGCTCCGAAAACCTGCTAAAGCAAAATAGCTACAAAGCTGGCGCACCAAGGCGCTAATAAACAACAAAAGTCACATTACATAAAAATAGCTTACTATGAGTATGAACCTTACTATGATTTTGAAGATCCAAACCAAGAATATGAAGAATGTGAAGCTCAAACAGTGAGGTATACATCTAACTTAACTCAATATTGTTTTTGTTGCATGTAATTACTTAAAGTACGTAGAAAGTTTAAATTTTGTGCTGTTAGAAAATCCCCAAATCCTAGATGTAGACTGATTACGGCTGAGAAATCATGGTTTCCTAGCCGTAATACTAATATACGGTTGGGAAAAGATAAACTCCCAGCCGTAAAAGTTAGTATACAGCTGGAAAAATAATAATCTTCCTAGCCGTAAAACATATCTACGGCTAGGTCGTGCCCACGAGAACCTAGCCGTAGGTGCATGAAAATATTAAATGTTATTAAATGCTATCCACTATGGATGGAAAAGTTGGTCGTGACCAAACTCAGGGTCGCTTACGGTTGACAATTGTAATAAATCTGGTCGTAATCATTTATTTACGGCTGGAAAGGCCCAACGTAATAAAAACTCAGGCTCGCATACGGCTACGGTTAAGTGTTTAGTCATCGACCTAGCCGTAAATATGGTCTTGAGATAGTTCTTCCTGTTTTTCTTAAATGCATAGTTTTCTTTTTCGTCGATGGAGCCCATACCTGAACCAATGGAAGATCAACCCCTAGATATTAGCGAATTAAGTGCGGATACAAGTGATCACTACGCCAATAACTTTTAATGGGTACATATTGACGATGCAAAGAAATGGGCTCGAGAACAAAGTTTGAAAAAAAAGTGTGTTATAGTTCAAAACAATCAAGTAAGACCTACCTCCTTTCAAATGGTTTGCGAAAGTAGTGGGGAGTACAAGAGTCATAAAAAAAGGGTTTTGTGTATAAACCAAAAAGCACGAGGGAGAGCGGAGTGCATCATACAAAGAAGTGTGATTGCCCTTTTAAGCTTCAATTTAAGTTCCACAAGTTAAAGAAAGTGTGGTTTATGAGTGAGGTGGTATCGGGATTTCATAACCATCCAATTCCAGAGAGTTTGATCAACCATCATTATGCGGCAAAGCTTAATCCCAAAGAGATGGAGCTAGCAGATGTGTTGAGCCAACAACGCGCAAGACCTATTGATATCCTTTATGGTGTGAAGACATTAAACAAGAATAACTCATCTTGGGTATCATCTTCAATGCAAGAGAAAAATTGAGAAGTGAGCAATGGCAAAATAAAGAACTTATGCAACAATTATTGTATTTGGGCAAAAAGACGAACTACACAGTAGTGTATGAGAAAGATGAGAATGGGAAAGTGATGTATCTTTTGTTGGCTCATCCGGAGTTTATAACATTGGCAAGATGCTTCCATCAAATTCTTTTTATGGATTGCACATATATAAAAAATAAGTATAAGATGTCGAGATTGAACTTTGTCGGGCAAACATCGACGAAGTCGCTTTTTAGTGTTGGGTTTTGTTTTTTACAAGATGATACAGAGAAAAGTTACATACGGGAATTACAAAAGGTAAAGTTATTCTACAAAGAGGGATATACTCAAAAACTGGTGATTACAGATAAAGAACAAGCATTGATGAAGGCGATAAAACGTGTTTTTTACGACGCATATCATCTTCTATGCACGTTCCATATATGGAATAATGTCCAAACCAATTGTAAGCCCAAAATTGTATCACCAAGGAAAACCGAGATGACGAGGATTAACAAACTACCGGTAGAGAAATAACAAGTGGAGAAAGACAAATTCGAGGAAAACGACAAAATAGCCAAGGTAAAATGGGCTAGTTTTAGCTTAGAGTGGGATGCTTTGACTTGGTCAATGATGGAAGAAACTTACTTCCAAAATGAGTATATGCTAATGGCCAATTGAGAAAGCTACCCGGATGTCTAGAGTATTTGAAGAAACAATTGTTGGATCCTCACAAAGAGAATTTTGTTAGCGTATGGGTAAACAAATATAAACACTATGTCAACCAAGCGAGTAGCACGGTCGAGTCATCTCACAATCGATTCAAGAGGAAGCTAAATGGGTGCGACGGTAGATTTGTTGTGTTTTTTGATGTTATGAAGACTACTTCAAGCGTGACCTTGAACGAATCAAAGGGCTATTTGAATTTAGCCGATCTAGAAAGCATGTTGTCTATTTGGACAACCCTTGGCAACGAGGAATAACATACTACGTCTTTCATTGGGCCATTGAAAAGATAATGGGCGAAGTTGATGAGATGAAAACGCCCATTCCGGTTTAAGAGTGTATTTGTCCCAACATGTCGGCTTTGTGACTTCCATTTCGGCATGTGATAGCTAGGTACGAAGAACAAGTGATCCCAGTCGAAGATATGGATCCTTTTTGGAGACAACTTCCATTCAACGGTCCATTACCAAATGAAGGCTTAGGTGATGTGTTTTGCGACACCGAGCCTCACAAAGAATTGTTTGACAAGTACACTTTATTGAATCCGTCCCAAAGTTAAATTTGGTTGTACGAGTTGCGAAAATTTAAACGCCTTTCACTAGAGATGATATTATGGAACCAGATAGAGACAAGGAAAGGGTAGGCCTAGTAATAAAAAGACAAGGAAATAAGAGAAAAAAAATGCGAAGAAAATGGTCCAAGAGAATAAAAAAATGGAGTTTCAAATCAAAGAGAGTCTTCGGGTTTTGAGAAATTGGGAGCCTTGTATAAGGAGGAGGATGTGAAAGAAAAAGCTACGACTACAAACAAATAGAGTCAGAGTAAAACGGAAGAAGGAGGACCAAACGTTAAAAATATAAAAAGAAAAGGTCCGAAGCTTTCCTCCCAAGGAATTTCAACCATTAACATGATTCTTCTAAAATTGGTATAGAAGAATTAGCAAGAAGGATGTTTGATGTTAAAGGAAAAACTTCAGCGGTTGAAGAAAATCTGGTAGTGATAGCATCAAATTGTGAAAAAAAGACGGTTCATAATTTAAGAGGAACAATGGTTGGCCCCCAAGAGATGAGAAAGGTCAAACTTACCGAACTAGGTACGTTATTTGTGAAGAATACTTGGAGTATGTTCCTAAAATCGTTTGGGACTATATCAAAGCAACCGCTGATTTAAACAGTGACGAGAATTGTGGTTTCCATGTTTGCGCGGAATAACTTGGAATTTATAGAGGGCCCGAAACTGACATTATTGACGAATGTACCTACATAAGGCACAAAATATTGTGTGAACTCCGAAAACAACTGAATTTCTACAAGGCAATAGAGGGATATGGGGAAGATGGAGAATAAGAGGAGGATATTGAGAAAAGGTTCATTGCATTTAAAAGGCGTTTAAATTGCAACGCAAACGTCACAAGTGATCATTGGATGTCCATGCCAATTTGCGGCCACTTACTCGCCGAGGCATTCTCTTGCGCCGTGCACTATTTTATGTTCGCAATGGTGTTTACAATCGCACCAACCAAAACCACATATCTAGAAGAATTTTCTAATAGAATAGTTTTCATGTCCCACGTAAGGAAATGTCATTTCATCGGTCTCCAATTTTTTAAAAAATCCCATTGCCTCCTTTAAGGGACGTGTGCGACAACGAAATCTCCAAGGGTTGGTGTCATAGGTTCGAGAACCAATTTGAACTTTGGAATGCGATGACCATGTCGAAACCAAAAGAACCACCAGGTGTAATTGAGTAGATGTGATGAATGGTGGTGAGTATATGATAAGATATACATTTTGAATCACTCATTATGAATGAAAATATTTTTTGGTAAATTATGCCATGCTTCCCCCAAATTTACATTAAAAAACAGTGATATATGAAAATTCAGAGTGACTTACAGCTGAATTTTGCGAGTAACGACCTAGCCGTAAGTGTCCTGAATTTATAAAGTTGATTTGCTCCCACGTATACAGCTGGGTTTACTAGGAAACCTGACCGTAAAACTTTGATTTTGAAGTTGTACGACTAGGTTTTTGGCCTAACTTGGCCGTAAACCTGAGCAAAATGTTGAAAGACAAACAAACACAGACTTATGGCCAGTTCTATAATGTGAAAAATGGGTATTTCCCAGCCGTAAGTGACCTGGATTTCGACATTTATATTACTTTGAAATCAATTTCATCCCAAATTGTAAATAGACTTCCATTCATTAAACACTATTTTCGCCCAATACATAATTTATGACAATTATTGTGATAGGATTAGGAATTACCCAATATAAATAACCGCAATCGGACGGCGTCTAACTTGTAGACAACGGCAAGTACGGGTCGAATCCACAGAGAGCGGGAAAATACTGCAATTAATATCTCTAATAACCTAACCAGAAACAATATTTTTGGATTTTTAGATAAAATAATAAAATAATAAAACAGATTAAACTAATAAAAGTAAATCTAATGGGAGAGTCGGTAACCAGGGTTTTTCAGTATCCACCACTATTTCTATTTAATTACTGAAATGAAACATAACTCATGAATATTCATTTATTGTTCGTTCTATCGACATCACCTATTATATGTATTAGAGTCGCAAATATCACTGGGATGCCCTAAGCATGGCGCATCAAAATCCTAGTCTGAAGCATACACCATCTAATTGCGTTAACAAGAAAATAATAGGAAGCTAAGTGTAGGTTCACAAATAATATCCGGCTCTAAAAAGCATACCCCATCTAAAGATTTAACCAAAGCATGGAATATCTAAAAAGTAGACAAACATATTTATTATCCTATTGATTCTGCTCATAGGTTATTGTATTGTACAGAACCGGTGAAAGGACAAATAATTTGGATTTAAATCAATAAACAAAATCATGGAATTAATCTATTCAAATCATAATGGTCTATTACTTAATAATTCAATTTAATTAGTCTTGTCCTAAAAGTGGTTTCAACATAGAACCCTAGTTACAAATAAATTAGAACATGGAAATGGGTTTCTTAAAACCCATAAAAATAATTAAGAAGAGAATAAGAAATTAAATTGTCACCGTCGTCACCCAGCAAACAATCTTCTCCGTTTTTCTTTTCTTCCGTTTCAGGCTTCTATCTCTGTCCGGTGATGTTTCCTCCTGTAGCTGCTCTACTTCGAACTGAAAAACTCTTGTACATAACAAAATAGAACCTCTAGTTCCGCCTCCTAAGAATAAAACTCCAAGAAAAGAATAGCTCCCCTACACCATCCGCAGCCCCCAAAACCTAAAAGAAGAGGTTTCTCTTTTCTATCTTCGTCTGACTATTTATAATAGCCGTCCACTACACATGCGTCAGCGTCAGTCTTTCTCAAATATCTCTGACTGCCCACGTGCTGACCTTAGCTCCGTAGCTTCCGTATTCACTCTGCCACCTAGCTGCCTGCCTCTCTTCTTACGCTTCAAGCCACCAGACACTTCGCCATCAGTTGCTATATTTTTAGCCTTCTCTTTATCTATGCAATCAAGTACCAAACAAAACAAAAGACTTCTCCTAACCGTACCCCTATCTCTTCTGACCAAACTAGCCAAGACTAGCCAATCCACCTCACGTCACCAAAGCCTATTGTCTCTGACTGCCTCACCTATTGCGAACCACTTTTTTTTTTTTACTCTTTCCTCTTTCCACCTGACCACTTCTTGCTCCTGCTCCCTTTCTCGTGCTTGATGCTTGTTTAATCAGTTGCATCATTAGCAAGTAGCCAACAAGTAGTCTTAGCAAAAAGCTGGCTTGGTGCTTTGATGCTACCAGAAGAAGAGTCTGTATATTTCTGCCCCACCTACTCTCTTTGATATCATGCACCGGACCCAACTGCATTCAATAGTCAATAACCCAGTCAACTCACTTCATTTAGTCATGCTTCATTCGTAACTTCGGGTTTTATGCATATCACCTATTAAACCAATAAAAATACATTAATAATATAAAATCAAGTACTATCAAATATAGATTAAGCGGTAAATATATGTATAAATTATACTCGTATCATATTGCCCTTAAAATTCTAATATCTCATACGAAATATGAAGAAGTCCCTAAGGATAGCAAAATGAGGTTCAAGTGTGAAATTTGAACCTTTCCACTTTCTCCATTCCTTTTAGCTTGAGATACGACCTCATCATCAGTTTCACCTTCAAGTCGAAGTTCATTACAAAGACGAAGTAAAGCCATTTATTCTTTCACTTGTCTTTGTATATCCATAAATCGACAAAAAAAATTAGGTACATTGCGGTTATTTGTGTTACCGGTGACTTTACAGTAGTTGTCGTGAATATTTATCCAATAACTAAGAGTGACTAAACCATCTTTCCTTTGTTCTTCTCCTCTCTTTGGATAGCATAATACATAGTTTTTGCAAATAAATAAGTTTTCATCAAATGTAAAACTGGGTTGATGCATTTTGAAGTATACTAGGGTGGGAATATTATAACAGTTTTCATTGATCTTAATAGTTTTCATTGATAAAAAGGAAATTACAATGAGGGAAAAAAATTAAGCAAATCATTAGATTACCTTTAAAAAGTTATTCTATGTTGAAACACATAATTTTTTTCTTCCAAGACCTTATAGCATTCATGATGGCTGAAAATTTTCCCACTGGTTTGATGATATCGTTCAAGATCCCTATATCTCTGAAAAATAAATGGATAATAAGTTAGAATATTTTATTCAAACCGGATATTATAAACAACTTATTGAGATATACTTACTCGTCTCACACTTGCATTTGGGGATAAGTTTCCTTCAACCAAACCAATTCCCTTCTTACAAAATCACACTTATCATAGATCATTTCAAATCTTTCCTTGGTTCCATTCATTTTTCTTGAACTTCTATTCCCGTCTAACGCCACAAAAATGTGAAATATACGGTCCCAAAAACAATCTGTGGTTTGAGAAAATTTTCTTTGTCGACCTGAGTCCTAGTTTATGACCGTCACCTATGCCCGAACGATAACAACATCTTCTATGGTGCTGAATTTTTTTTTTGGATGAAGGAGTAACTAAATTGGGAAGTGAGTGAGGAAAATGTTGAAAAAGACTTCTTCTATATATAGATGAAAGACTCAACGGGTAGATTTTTTAAAAAATTTGGTCGTTGGGAGAAAATGTATTGTTCAACAATAACAATTATTGCTTTTGTTGAATTTCAGGGACACTTACGGCTAGGAAGTGGGTGTACGACCTAGTCGTAGACACAACAACATGGTATATACAGTTAGGTTTATTAACATTCCTAGCCGTAAATTAAAGTCAGGGTCACTTACGACTAGGAAGTGGATGTACGACCTAGCCATATACACAACAAAATGGTTTATACGGTTTGGTTTATTAACATTCCTAGCCGTAAGTTACCCTGGATTTATATGTTCGTCATTTACGGCTAGGTTTTATCAATGATGTCCTAGCCGTAAACGACCATGGGTTGAGTTTTTTCAACTATTTATACCTTGAATCACTTAACAATAAAAAAGAAACTACAATCCATTAACTCAAGCTATATTAAGAAATTCATATTCATAATAAGAAAACTAATAAAAAAAAGTCAATGATTAAATTCATAATCAACCACACTACAACAAAGTAAGTCTTAGATACCAAAAGATAAAAACAATAAGGTTCAACAACTCCATAAGTCATTCATCTACTACGACAACATTTTCTTGGACATCCTCGTCGGGTCTAACTATCTCTTTAGCTATATCTTTAAGCCCTTGTATAAGTGTTCTTTGTTTTTCAACACTCAACAACTCCCCAACGTCAATGGAACGTCTCAAATCCTTGACCAACCCCTTTGCTCGATTCCTAAAAATGTTACAAACAAGAAAAAATTGGGGAAAAATTAGTTTCACATTTGTATCTACGGCTAGATCAAGCTACACGACCCAACCGTAAAAGGGCTTACGGTCGGGAATGTTGCGATTTTCTAATCGTAAAAATGGCATAAGTACCAAGGTTCACTGGTTGAATCCAGATTAACATACAACTAGGGAAAACAAGCCGTAGGGTTCCATCTACGGTAGGGTCTTCATCTTTTCCCAGCCGTAAATAAGTCTATGACTGGGAGTTCATATTTTTCTAGCCGTAATTAATAACTTATGGTTAGGAAATATGGTCGACCTAGACGTATACAATTCAGAAAAAAAGAATTGAAACACTAACTTCATCAATCAAACCAATTTTTTCAATAAAAACCTAATATAAACGATGGATTTTTCGATTCTTTCCTAATAAAAGCCATTTCTGGTAGGGGAGTGACTGGTGATTCAACTTCTTAAGTCACCAAATCCATATAATCAGTTTATGGTGGATCAACAACTATATCACTTCTAGATTCAGTTGATGGTGGATTGAAACCAATTCTACCTGATCTTGTCTCTCTTGATCTTCTCATCTTGAGAATCGACGTGATTTTTTTTTTTTCTGCAGATAAATCGATGAAGTTAAAGGAAGAGGAGGAGGTTAGGAAGAATAAGAGATAAATAGTGAAATTAGATTTAGGTTTTGGTTTTGTTTTTTAGATTTAGGTTTTGGTTTTGTTTTTTAGATTTAATTAGGTTATTATGGAGGAAGGGTAGAAAGGTAATAATATTAATGAAATGGTAGATATGACTTTTTAAAACAGATTAGGCCCTCCCATATTCTTATTTTGGACATTATAATTCATTGCAGTCCTCATGAAAAAAAGTCTGCAGCCCCTATAACAGGGTTCTAAAATTGAGGGCTACTTTCAAAAAGAAAAAAATAAATAAATTAGATATAATATTTAATTCCCAGCTTGGATGGTTAGATATAGGGTGTCTTAAAATTTTGAATGTATTTCTATCCCTTTCTCTTTAAAATTATCTTCTTACCTTTACTCCTATTACTCAAATAAAAAAACGTAAAACATCACCATTTATCCGGCGACTGAAATTTCCTCTCTTCTTTCACAAACAGTGAAGAATTCAAAAAAAAAAAAACATCTCGAAGAAGATGAATAAGATATGAACTTAAATTTCATAATCGGTAGGTCATTAATCTAATACCTTGTCAATTATGGATGATTTTCTTTGTAAATGAAGAACAACATCACAATCGGCAGTAATTTCGATGACAATTCAAGCGATTAATGTTAGTGTTCTTTGTTTACAAAAAACAACACCCAAAATCGGCAAATATATCAAAATTATTTATCGATTCTACAAATGAATTTAAAATATATTCAGTTTTAGATTGGGGTATGATTTTGTACCCAATTTTAGATCGAGTATGATATGGGGTACAAATCATACCCATTTTTTTGGGATACTTTGAATGCTGTCAGCAATATCAAAATCGAGTTTGTAGATAGTGAAAATAGATCAAAAACCAAGTATAATTCATTCAAATTCATAATTTTTTACTTTTATCTTATAGATAATAAAAATATGAAGCCAACACAAAAAGAATGAGATCATTCCGACGTCGGACGAAGAAGTTATGAACAAAACAGCCGAAATAAGGGAAATTAAACCTACCAATTATTGCTAACTTTGGGTACAAACATGTTCATATTTTGAACTTTTCGACAACCGGAAACCACATGGGATTACACCTGTCGATTATTGGTAGTAATGCTTACAAAAAACTCATTTTATAATCGGCAGGATATATTTATACGAGCCTGCTGGTTAGGCCTTGAACTAGAATCGACATATGCTCTTATTTATGTCCGTCGATTACGTCTTTATTAAATCTCAACTATTATTGAATCAGAATATGACAAGTTTTCTTCACATGCCCTTGGCAATTACGATTCAAGAATTAGGGGCTACGTCCAAAATGCTTATAATCGACAAGGTATGTTTATACGAGCCTGCCGATAATATATAACACAAAAATAAATAATAATTTTTTCTTAACACACACTAGTTTTTTCCAAACTGTAATTTTAATCTATAATTTCACCTAACTAAACTACTTAACTAATTAATTTTAATTAAGTAAAAAATTATAAATCACGAATAAAAATATTAAGATAATACTCTTTTGTCTTATTTTAGTCGTATAAATAGGGTTTATTTTTAATCACGTTTTACTTACTTATTTTTATATTTTTTCATAAAATCTTCTAATTTATCCTACCTTAAAATCAACCACTAACTTTGGAAGCTTTGAAGTTTCAATTTTCTAAATATTTTTTATATACACTAACACATGTTACGACTCTAAAAATTAGGTCAAATAAATTTATTAAGATATATTATGGAGGGTATTGTGAAAATTATTTTGATCTTTATTATTCCTTAATACATATATGTAAAACTCTATTTAATAACTAGAATAAGACGAAGGTAATATCTTGAAATGGCCTTCAAATTTATGAGGGAAGTTATAACCTCATCATCCCAAAGTGAAGAGAAATTAAATTGAAAAATCCAAGTTACATCTTGTCTTGATTATTGATATAAGTCTATAATTAACTACCGCCGAAGGCTATCAAATCCCAACCGCAAACATCCAACAACCATACGTTCTTTGACGGGATCCTACCATGTGATTGGCGAGATTTATTTAGGCGGCTTAGGTGGGTCTTACTGTAAGACTCTTACCATTGAAGTTTGAAGAGGAGTCGCCGAGTTGGCCATTTGGATGCCGACATCTTCTAAACTGCCACTGGTTAGAGTATGATCGGGTGGTATTCCATTGAGTTGTTCCATTAAAAGCTTCCACTCCACCCTGACAAAGGGAGATTTTTATGAAAATGCCAGTCTTCTCTAACCATGTATTCCAAAATTTCTTACCGTGGGATGTTATAGAAGTAGTGGTCTAGTGCCACGTAAACGAGCACCATATTAAACCCAAAAAAGGGGGAATCGAGAGCTTAAAATATAACACTTCTTGGAGGAAATTTGTGGGGTATAAAAGTGGAGAAGTGTAGTACTGCTGGAGTTTTTATCCAATTAGAGTGAGATTCTTTTAAATATCATAGGAGTATTATCCATGGATACTGGTCTAAACGCATGCTTGACATGCCTATTATTTCGTTCCACAAAAATTAGATTTTTCGTTCAATATTTTTCAATCATAAATATCCAACCACATAAAATGATAGGTTTAACACTTCATTTAATTTCTTTTTCAGTCAAATTCCCTTACATGGTAACCGATGTCTTCCCTCCGTCCCTATTCTAAGAAGGTGCTACAGTAACAATTATCCTTAGAAATTAGTATAAGTAATAATTAAGTTTGTGGATATCCGTACGAGGATATATATGGAAAAAAATCGTTTATTTTGTGGGACTAGAAAAGATTATTATCCGGTCTTTATAATAAGGACGAAGGGAGTATTAAATTTAAGAAATAAAGAAATATTTTTTTCTTATAAACAAAATGTATAAAACATGAATAATATGATCCTTTCATCATGTCACTCTAGTCAATTGTTGAACATACAAAAAAAAATCTTGTTAAAGAATATCTGAAGTAACCTGGCTTAATTGAGGGCTTGTGGAAATAATAGGGGGCTATTGGAAATCTTAACACATCCCATAAATTTTAGGGGGAAGGCAAAAGGTGGTGTAAATACTAAATTACCCTTCCTTAATAACTAATCTTAAAATCCTAATATACTAAGCCCCAATTCCTATTCCAAAACTAAAAATCAGAAATTGAACTCATTCCTCTCCTTCTCCTCTAAACCTAACGACCCAATTCTCCACTTTTTTTTTCGAAATCAATTCATTTTCGTAATCGTCGATTCGAAAACTTTCACCACCAGTTAACTTCTTCTATAAACATGCCTCCGCATATGAAGCATTATTAAAGAAAACAAGATAACCCTAAAATCGTAGAGGGACTAAAAGAAAAAAATGAATTCAAGAAGCACCGAAGAGTTCAACGAAATGGCCACAATTAGAGAGTATGTAAACTAACACCCATTACTATACTTGTTGTCATTGTTTATTTGTGTGTTTTGAGTGTAAAATTAGGTTAGAAACCACAAAACTATAGTTTCAAAAAGAGAGGCGTCATGGTCCCAAATCAAAGACCATGACGACTTTTCATATGCATGTTAAAATTACGAAAAATCGTCATGGTCTTTGATTTTCGACCATGACAGCCCTTACTGGTTTTTTACTAAAGACGAAGGATATGTCTAGTGTCGCTATGGTTTTTACCCAAAACCATGACGCCCATTATTATTTATTTTCCCTGAACAGATAGTGTAATCGATTTACATTTTAAACTCTAACGACATTAGATTATATAAAACCAAGGGTTGTTATTGTTTAGCTATATGATTGTCATGGTTTACTAAGGGTCGTTAGTATCGAAAATTTAGACCATAACGACTAATGTACTTGGTCTATGAATGTTTTTTGTGCGTTTTGAATCGTAGCTTGCTTAAAAAGAGCAACAAAGGGAAAGGCAAACATCTACCCACTCTTCCTTCAAAACTTCCCCGCCACGATAAATTCGCAGGGGATGGTTCTTTTCGTGGAATAAATCCGAAAGATGTACCTTTTGTTATCGGTGAACACGCAAACCAAGATATAGAACCAGCGGATTCCCCTTCTTCTTCTGCCTCCTCTATTCCATCTGCGATTTCAGACCATGACAACGAACAAACTGAAGATGTTGTTGATGAGACAAATGACGATGGTGGGGATGATGGTGTTTGTGGAGCTGGTGGAGATGGTGATTCTAGTGGTGATGATGATGGTGGTGGTTGTGGTGATGAGGAAGAGGTGCAAGAAGAGGCGGAGGTGGAAACGGAGGAGAATGGCAAGCCAAAAACCTCACCCGCGAGGCATATACCCGTTACCCACTTGCTCCTGGGGGATGAACGCAATGAAAAATCTAGATGCTTACCCTTAGATGGAGGAAAAGTGTTATTTGCATATCCCGGCTCATGGGCTCATACCATCTATGAGACCATCGTAAGAATATGAACTTTGGGTTTCAATTAAGTTATTGTTGTCCTGGATTGTTTTCTTATTGTGTTTTTTCTCCCTATTTCGTAGGATCATACGAATGCAGTACGCCTTTTCAGACGCAAGTCTTCGTACGTAAAAATTGTGTTTTAGCCCCTAGAAGGACAATGTGCAAGAGTTAGAGCGTTAATCGAGAACTATGATTTGTACTCTGCCGTACAGAACTTCGTCATTGATTATGATAGGGTCACGGTATCTTGCTTCTGTAAGGTTTTACCCTGAAGTCGATTGCTTCCAATTCCCCTTTGGTGAGATGGCTTTAACCCCTCACCATGCAGAAAAGATTCTAGGGCTCTAGGTCGAAGAAAAATCCACCATGACCAACTACAAGAAAAAATTAGAATGGCCTATAATTTATGAATTGTCTAAGGCGTTGTTTGGATGGGATGAAGAGGCGATGAACGACATGTTGGTCAAAGGGCCAAAATACCAGATGAGAGAGTTCAATCTTGTGCAGTTGAGGAACATATATTCTGGGACACTACAAAAAGAAAGAGAACATGGATTCCTCTTTGTGGTTGAAGTTTGTGCTGCGGCTGCCGATTTTATACGTGCTAGGGTCTGTGATATTTCCCGACAGATCAGGAAACAGGGTTAGCGTGGACTTTCGCCAGCTCTTACATCTTTTGGAAAATATGCGTAAATACTCGTGGGGGACTGCCATCGTAGCTCACATGAACGAGAAGCTAACAAAAGCATATAGCGAACGAACATCTTAAATGAATGGGAATACTGCTCTACTCCATCTAATTGAAGTGATCTTATTTGCTTGTCGGATGATTTATTATTTTTTTTCAATCTCTTTTTTGATGAATACTATTTTTATTGTTTTGATTATTGTGTAGGTGTGGATTTACGACCATTTTCCTTCGTTGTTCAAAGACAACGTGGATGTCAAAGTGAACGAGGCATGTACCCGTGCTCAGCCAAGAGGGACGAAATACAAGTTCACTGGGGTCAAGAGAAGTTTTATAAGACACGGTTGTTAGACATGCGGGAAAGATTGGACAACATGACACTAAAAGATGTCGTCTTTGATCCATATATGGGAGATGTGCCTAATAGAATGAAGGGTGTCTCTTTTTACTATGGTCATTTGTTTCACCCAGCCGGGTTCTCAATGTATGATCCGTCGAGAATAATGTTCCAGCTTGGTTATATTCAAGATCCAAGTGATGAGGATTACGTACCAAAGTTCTGACTCAACCTTGATGAATACAGTTCTGACGCTTCTAGCGTTATGGTGGTTTAAAAACCTCTACCCGGGACCCGTCATTGGGATGCTAGGCATGCTAGCAAGGTATACGTCTCTTTTTGGGAGAAAGTGAACAAAGATTACTAGGCAAATGAGAGTTACTTGGAATGGTACCAAACATTCTCCCATGGCCGTGTGATACAAATTTATCCTCGCGGGCACAAAAGCAACAAAGGTTCTCCTTCTTCTACTCTGGCAACCGACAACAGAACCGAATCTAGCATTCTAAAGCTTTTTGTAAGTATTTTTTTCTTTCTTGTTCTTTTTTTCTTAAATATATACTCATATACGTACATTGACCTCGATAGCGATTTTTATGCATATAAAGGGATCGAGTGAAGATTGTGATCAAAGGACTATGTTACTTGAAGTCCAAGGAAGAACCAATAACGCCTGACCAACAAGGTGAGTATATTGACCATTTAACACACGTTAAAAACCCTGCTGCAAATAAAATGTATGCTGAACTGGCTCGTGCAAGTAAGAGGTCTCGGAAACCGTCTACCCAAGTTATCCAAGAAGGTTTTGATAAACAAGGTGAAGAGGGCCAAGACGATGATGAAATAGGCGAAGGTGCTGAAAAAACCAAAGGGAGCCAAGGAGGTGATAGACAAGCTCGTGGAAGTCAAGGACCTTCTCCAAAGCGAAGCCGGGGATCAGCTAGTCAAGGTCGTGGTCGTGGTTGAGACCATGTTTTAAAAAAAACCATTATTAACTTGAAGTCATGTTTATTTACGTTTCTAAGGTACTCTAATTTTCTTTAAGACAATCTATAGTAGTTGTGTGAGATTGGTTTGAATTGATTGTTAGGACATCGTTATTTTGGAGAATTTGAATTGTTTCCTCCTAAATCATTGTTGATGTCGTCAAGGTATTTATGTATCGACCATGACGGCTTTAGTGTTCACACACAAAGTCGTCTTTAAAAAAAATTAGCAGGTTGGCGACCCCTTCTCTCACAATTTGGAAGATTATTTCCCAGAGTTGGAGACGTCATGGTCAAATTTAGCAGGTTAACGACTACAATAATAACACATTTAGTAGCTAGCAGTTGCATCCAGTGTCGTTATGGTTTATGTTATCGACCATGACGACTCCAACACTCTCAAATAATGATAGAAATAGGTCGTCATGGATTATGCTATGAACCGATGTGACTCTAGTGCACCAAAACATCCAGGGAAAACCCAATTTTTGCATCTAGGTTCGTCATATTCTTTTGGAATCGACCATGATGACTGAATCTCACCTAAGTAATGGCAGACTCGTCTCGTCATTGTTTTTATTATGGACCGATACGGCCGTAGAGAACTAAACGTCCAGGAAAAACAACTCCATGGTGTCTAGGGTTGTCATGGTTATTTGGTATAAGCCCTTCTGAGCCTTGATGCAATTTGGAACACAACATTGGTCACTTTTGAAAAGATAAAACACACATTGATTTCATTAAGACTATAACATTACATCAATCCCGTATTACATAATGTTTAGTATAGATGACGATGTATGTTGCACATTAAAACTTCGTCAATGAACCTCCTAGCACGATTGTACAAGACCCCGTAGCATTTTGCGTGAATGAACTTTCTTTCATCATTTCTTATTCGCCATATACCATTAAATCATTCCAGCTGAAATACAATGAATTAAAATTAATTTGCACACATAAAATCATGAGAAAGGTACACAAAGTATTAAGTTATAATATGTTACTCACTTTTTCGGTAAGAGGAGCTTGGGGATGATGGTTGTTCACTATTCTTTTTAACTTTAATGAACTCTTGAATTGAACTTTTGATGTAGGCGAATCAAAACGCCAATTCTCTCCATTTCGGTTCTTGGGATTCGCGGTGCATAATAGAACTCTTTCACTCTCTTCTAAAATATTGAATAGATTTCATCTGGACGTTCATAGAACACCTTAATAAAAGATTTAACGAGATCCATATCTTCATCTGGTTCTCATTCTGCCATTGACATTGATGTCTCACTTTCAGATGAAAACTAAAATAAATGTAAGATGTATAAAAAGTGAAAATAGGAGGTTTGGGGCATTTTCAGATGGAGGAAGGGGGTTGTATTATATATAAAAAATCCCAATGGTCATATTTTTTTAAAATTTAGATTTAAGGTCGTCATGGTCTTAACCACTACACCATGACGATTCTGGAAAGACTAATTTAAGAACATTTTGGAGGTTAACCTATGGGGTCGTCATGGTATATAGATACCGACACTGACGACATTTAATGATACAAAATTGAAAAATATTTAGACTTAGATTAATAAGATAATTAGATTCAAAGTAGTACTACATTAGAACGTCAAAAAAATATTAAACTAGGCTAACAACTTGTTGACCAATTTGGTCTTATTAAACATATTACATATTATTCTTTTCTTGGGTGTGATCCTCAATTATTTTGGAAGCTTCGAAATGATAAAAAGACTCTCATCTCCATTTGGTATATGCATCATGTGCCGTAAACCTATCCCCTCTGCGCCTAGCGAGAAACTCGTTGTACTTTATGCACAACTTGTTAACATGAAAGGTCATTCTGCAAACATAGTCGGTATCGTAATAAAAGCGTGGACCCTTCCACTGCGCGCCCGGCTTGGGAACACAAGGTCTCGTTTTTACCATATTCCAAAATATACCATCATCCCGAGCTTCTTCTGGTAAATCCATGACGACGTAATAATCCTAATCTATTCTGTCTCATCCATAAAGCGGACTTTAACCTTTGCGTTAGTTGGAATTGGTCGTAACCTCGTTTCTTGGCTTCCTATTTTTACATGGAAGTCATTGGTTTGCTTCTCTTGCGTATCTCTTCTTCCATAGCTCTTATTTATTTTGTAGTTGATGATGATGTGGTTACTTTGCTTCTTTTACATTTATCTTCTTCCAATAACACTATTTTTTATAGTTGATGAGAGGAGTTATTCTTTTGCATCTTCTGAGTATCTCTTCAAGTGAATTGGTAGTTGATGATGAACTTTCCATTGCAAGAGAGTTTTAATTTGAGTATAATGTTAACGTTTTCAACTGAATATAGCATATGATATTAGCATCCTTATATAGAAAAAGCCCCAACGGCTAGTTTTTTAGCCGTTATGCTTGAGTCGTCATGATATTAAGATATCGACCATGACGACTCTAGATCTCTCCAAAAATAAAATGTAAGAGTCGTCATCGCTTGATTTACGAACCTATGTGACCCTAGTACTCAAAAACATCCAGGGAAAAATAAAATTGCTAAAACATGTCGTCATGGTCTATAGGTTACGACCATGCCGACTTCTTTTGGAGGTTTGGGTCATCATTGTTGTATATTATCGACCATGACGATTCTATACAATCTATCATCTATGAAACCTATACGTAACGGCTAGTTGGCTAGTTTTTTTTTAAAAAAAAGGGTTGTTGGGTCGTTAATTTCAAAAAGAAACCTTCTTCTAAACATACAATGCCTCATAAACACTTATTATCTCTCATCTTTCAAATTCATTCTAGTTTTTTTTCTAATTTATTCATCATGGTTGCTAAATTCACTCCCCGAGAAGATGTTGTAGCAGTTAGAACATGGGTTGTAGTCACGAAACATGACGAAGAACTCAAGATCAACATAATATGAGCTTGACAACTTTTTGGTACCGTATTTTCAGGGATTTTGTTGCTTTAGACGACAATCAAAAATAAAAATCAATGGATGACCTGAAGGATAGATTCGGATTGATCTACAACCGATGCTGTTATTTTAGAACGACTTTGGTGAACATGATCGCGTATAATCCTCAACCCCCACCTGTGGAACAAGTAAGTGAATGTTAGTTAAATGTTAATCGAATCCTATTTGATTATAATACTAACTTATTGTTGATTTCCTTTTTCAGAAACAACATGTATATGAACAATATAAGACGGACTGTGCCAAAAGATTCCGGCATGACAATTTTTGTGTAGTGTTGGCTGAAAATTTGGCGTATTTCAATGATCTAGATTCAATTTAATCTTATGTATGGTTTTCTTTATGATCTATGCATGTCTTTTCTTTATGATCTATGTATGCCTTTTTTTTCCTTCTAATGAATTTACAATTACAAAATCCTGAATCATCAAATTTTACAGCTTGTGTTGTCACACTATATTGGAACTCACGCTGCCAACCCCTTATAGAATCGTTATGGTATTTGGTCTAAACCGATGCGACCCTAACAGTTATTTCATACAGGGAATTCTGATTAGAGAGTCGACATGGTCTGAATAACATAAAGTGACAACTCAAACCAGGTTAGGGTCGTCAAGGTCAGAAAACATGAGCATGACGATTTTTAATAACCTAGTAGTATAATAGGTGAGGATCGTCACTGTCTGATGTTACGACCACGATGACCCCTGAAACCCTAAAGCCCCTCTTCTTCTTTCCTCATAGAAAAAAAAAGGAAAAAAAAATATAATTTTAATCCTAACCATAATCTATATAATTAATCTAATTTCATTAATTAACTCAACTAATTATGTGTTAAGACTAATCACACAGGGGTAGTTTAGCCCTTTATGAATATATGACTAATGGGCAGAGGGATTACTATTGGATGATCATATTTTGTCTTTTTTTCCAGCCCCTATTATTTCTACAAGTCCCAATTAAGCCAGGTAAAGTAAGTTAACATGCTAGAACTGTAATTTACAGATAGGAAAAAGTTCATCCCTGTCAACAAAGACCGAGGAGCATTGGCAGTGCAGTCAATAGATGGTTGTCCCTAGTACACAATCACTCTATCAGCGAGATAAGACGCCATTATAAGATCATGCTCAGCCACAAAAACAATCTTCTTTGCATGGAGGATAAACCTGTTAATAACTTCTGAGGCAACAATACACTGCTCAAAATCGAAATAAACACTTGGCTCATCTATCATGTATATAAGCATAAAAACATTGTAAAAGTATAATAAATCGTTCTTGCTCAAATAACAATCAAATTAACTTTTTGTTATAATATCGTTACTAAGTTGAGGGATGCACTTCTCATGTAAGTACCTGCATGAAGTGACAGAGCCAAGATATTTGGGTAGGGGGGACAAATATGAGCAGTAAAAGATAACACCATCTGAAAAATAGCAGCCGAAGGCCGGATAAAAGATTTACGCCTTTTTCTTAATTAAACCGAGTATTTATCAAAACAAATTATCAAAAATGGAATTGAAAATTTTGAATTTGTAACATGCATAGTTTTCTATTATGCTTCTAAGTGTCGTGGTATGCAAGCATTTTGAAGTCTCACGGAAATATAACAAGAAAGACCAGATATAAAAACCAGAGAAATAGATGGAAGTACTCTTGGTTGGTCAGTCAAGATTCAAAATCAATCAGAACCATGGGCTCCCTCAATTTTTTTCGATAAAACTTTAGAATGCAAATCTAATTATAGTGAAAATGGAGGGATCATATGAATCATATCCAGATATTAAGGGTGGAACCGTGGAAGGGCCGAAGGGGAGACAAATGTGTCAAAATATAAAATTTATGTTTAAAATTGTAATTTTACAAAATCTAGGGAGGAGTTGTCTAGTGTCTACTTGTCCTCCCTGGTCCTCGTGTGGCTCCATCAGTGCCTGCACGGCCTCGGACTAGTGTGATACGTGTGGCTTTTGTGCTGGTAACCAGTTCCCCTCCCACTGATTGTTTGCAATGTGGCTCTGGTCTGCCAAGTCGTTTATCCTAGTAATTGGGTATCCAAGTGCATGACTGTACTTTGAATATACTGCTGATGTAAGGCTTCTATCTCTGGGCAGTGTATTGAATGCATGACCTTAGTGTATGTAGGAAGATGGGGAATTATGGACACCTTGGATGGATATTGCTCATCTCACTGACGATTAAAATGCGTGACTGCAAATGCTACTGATATTGATTGAACTTCAAAACCTGCCAAATTAAATTAGACTATCATGGAAGAGTACAAACGAACTCCGATTTATCGATAAGGGACAGTATATGTTGTTGGGGCTGATTATACACAATAGCAATATATTCAAAGTTTAAGTTCAATAATTAGCCTAAGTCTGAGAGGTTGTTTTGTGCTGCAGAGTTTTGATATTTGCCTCTTCCATTCTGTTTCAAAAGCATTGTAAGAACATTCTTCCAAATTTATTTAAATACAATGTTACTATAATTGAGTTGATATAGAATCTGCAATAGTTACTGGAACGAACGAATGGATGATCCAGGTGATATTTGTGCACCAAGGCACCCAACTTGGAGTGTCAAACGGGAATGCTCACACCAACCAAAAGGTCCCATGCGAGATTGCGAGAGCCACATGTCTCAGTTAGTACACCAAACAATGCATTCAATATTGGCTATAATAACTGAGACAAGTAACTGAGCCAGAAGTCCCAGTTATTATATATTTTGAGAAAATGATTGATGAATTACAACCGATGGCAACCGGCGAGTGTCCCCATCGGGCATATAAAGAAGAATTAGTAGCTTTAATTGATCTATTTATTAGTAAGATCACGGTATCGTCATCTTTTATTTTCTTGTTTCATGGAGAAAGTTATAAGATCATTATCCCAAATGAAGAGACTTAAATGGAAAAAATCCAACTTACATCTCGTCTTGATTGTCGATACTATTATTAGCCTATAACTATCATCACACTAACAACCCCAAACATCCAACAATGGTATGTGTTTGGCTGGGGTTCTACCACCTGGCATGTATGAACATAAACGATTGACGAGATTTATTTAGGCGGCTTTAGTGGGTCTTACGGTAAAGACTCCTATCATTGAAGTTTGAATAGGAGTGGCCGAGTTGGCCATTTGGATGACAACAGACAACATCTTCTACAATGGCACTGGTTAGAGCATGAGCTGGTATTCGATGGAATTGCTCCATTAAACGCTTCCGCTCCGCCCAAACAGTGGAGTTCTTATCCCACTTGATTGGAGTTTTTCTGAATGTCACAGTGGTATTATGTACATCGAGTGTAGTAAGTTTATGAACTAGGTTGAGGGAGCGGTGGTACTCGTGTAAGTGCGTGCAAGGCCTTGGGTGAGTCTGTTTTTTTTATGGTAACCTGTCACACTCGCTTTGGTTGTCTGCTAGGTGGCTTTGTCTGTGAGGTGGTGTGTATGCTACAGTCATTGGGTATCCAAGTGCATGAACTGTAATTTAAATAACTTTTTTTTTTCAAAAACAGAAAATATGAATATCCTGCTTAAGTAATTAGGTTGTTGTACCTTTGAGCAGTGCACTAAATCATGTCCTTTATCTAGGAAGATGGGGTGTTAAGAACACCCTCGATGGCATATTGTATATCTCACTGGTGGTCAAAATATGTGACTGTGAACTATGAAGCAGCATAGAGTACATTTGCTATTGATATTGTTCGAACTTCAAAACCTACCTGATTAAATAAGAGCATCATGTAAGAGTATAAATGAGTTACGTTTTATTGATAAGGGGCAGTATATGCTGTTGCAATTGAATTAGAGTACAGTAGAGGAATTATATTTATACATCCGATTCCAGAAATACTGTTTGTAACAAACCAATTATAAATCAAACCAACTGGGGATGAAGGGTTGAAGTGATTCTACTCACACTGTAGTCTAGCAATGCACTTCAGGTGATGCGTTTCTGTCAGAGATGAAAGTCACAGTGCCATGTCCCTGTTAATGCAAAGTGAAACAAGCCCATTAGCCCAAGTGAGAGAAGTAGCGAGTTTAGTACAAGTGTAGAAAGAATACAAGAGTGTTGAGAACTGGTAATCTGCTCGTAGTCCAGGTATGGACTGTTTTGTTTGTCCTTCCCTTTTGGAGGCAATAAAAAGAGTTGTTGCATCATTGTTTGGTATTCTTAGTACTGCTAATTCGTGAAGTGCGGCAGAGCTCTAATGCATTAAGGGGTGTATTTGAGTTAGAGAGAGAAGAAAATAAAGTCTCCCCTAATCTTGGTCTCAACCATCTGTTTCCAAAAGCGTTGTAAGAACATCTTCCAAATTTATTGAAGTACAATGATTTACTAGTTATACAATTGAATCATTTGTTTCTACTTCTTGTACTTTTCTCCTCTGTTGGTAGTATGTTGAACTAAAGAAATTGATTTGTCTAAATGGATCTCAAAGTTGTTTGACAACTGAATAAGATTTTAGACCAGAATATACTGAACTGTGGGGAAGAATTAGACTATGCTGGATCTTGAAGAGTTAATATCAATGTTTAAACTATTTCTCCCTCAAAGGAATTGGAATGGTAAAAATTTAGCAAGGTTTTTTAGACAAAACTCTCTCATTTATCTAACTTTACTCAGCGCAGTTACCTGGTATCTTAGATTATTAACATAGGAAAAGTGAAGTTGCCATATGAAAACCAACATTTGCAGTTTGGCACTTTGCATTCATTCCATCTGAATCCACTTCTGACTGACCTAAATGCATTTTATTGTTTCTAATGATCAAACAAAACTAAAAAAAGTCTATTTTATTCCTTGGTTTCTCACTTCATAGAAGTAGATAAACAATACAACAGAAAAACTTACAATTTATCATACACACATGTTTGAACTGATAACATTACATGTTTTGCACTGAAAAGAAAGAAAGGGAACAAAATCCCATCACAAACACAACAACTGAACTAGCAAAAGACCCCCCAAATTGAATCAAACTAAACTCTGAATCAAGATCTTCTTTCCTGCATCAAATTTTCATGGCACAATTTTTGCAGCTTTCATCTTGTCAATCCAAGAAACGAAAGCATAATTAGAATTCCTGAAACCAAAGAACCCATGTTCCTTACTCTTATTCATGCTATCCAAAGCTGTTTCTTCAGCTCCAAATATAGCATCAACAAACCAAAACGATCCGACTTCCTCTAATTTAGTTGGAGATAAATTATGCTTCTTCACAATTTCATCCCAAACAGCACTTTTGTCTTTCATCAGTTTCTCCATCTTCAACCCTTCTTCAAACTCGGCACATTCCACCTCAAACTGCTCCCCCAAAACCTTCCACATATGCTTCCATTTAAAAACATCCCCATTAACACAATTAAACGCATCGTTCTTCGCATACTGATCAACCGATGCCCATATCTGATGCTCAGCAATCAAATCAGCATCGGAAGCATCAGAATAACCCTCCCAGACAGCCTTACTCCCCGGAAACCTCAACGGCTTCCCTTCATGTTTACAAATTGTTGCATACACGCAAAGAGACCCAATCAAATTCATCAAACTATAGGGCGAAAATCCGAAAATCGTCCCAGGACGATGAATCGACCAAGTCAATCCCTCCTTTTTCTCTACTTCTTCGAACAAAATATCCTCCAGATCGTAATAAAAATTAGGGGTTTTCAATCTAGGCAAATCCTCATGAAAAGGTGGATCATGACGCTGAATCTCGTCCTTACCAAAACTCTCAAATGAACCTAAATAATGTTTCCTTCCAGTTTGAAGACATATATGCTGTAGATTTGGACAATTTGGTATAACAGCTCTTAAAACATTACGAAACATGTTTCCATTAGCTACAACATTTTCAGCTTCAGTATTTTTAGATGCCCAAGTAACATAAAAGATATGAGTAACATCAGAAAGACATGAAAACTTATCTAGTGTTTCATCAGGATTCGATACATCACACTGAATATATTCAATTGGATGATCTGAATTCCATGATGGACGAGGTCTTCGTGCAACACCATAGACTTTCCATGGACCGCCTGGTGTGTCTGATAATGGCAGAATTTCAGCTAAACTGTTCCCAACAATTCCTGTAACTCCAATTATTAATCCTACGCTTCCGTATTTCGTTGGTGGTTCATCTTCTTCTAGTTTTTTCTATTCAAAATAATCAGAAATTAAACAACACTATTAGATCAGTAAAATCACAATTTCACAAATTCAATTGAAGAAGAGAAAAATAGAGATTATCACCTTAGCAGCACCGATTGCACCTGCCCACCACCAACTCATATCGATAGAAATGAGAAAGAGAGAAGAGGTAGATGGATTGACTGTTGATGAGAGGAGAAGAAAAGAGAGCTGATTCAGATGTGAACCTATGAATTGATGAGAGGAGAGAGCTGATTCAGATTCGTGGTATTAAAATGTTTGAGCTGACGTGTCTGATTTGAATAATGGAGTGTCAAAATTTACCCGTTAACTATTTGATCATATCTTCAAACACGAGATATTGACATATTTTGAGATCATTTTGTAAGATTTTTTTAGCAATTTTTATTTAAGAGTTTTTGTAGAATTTCGCATGAGGACAACTTGGGTTGGGTTTGGATCGACAAAGAGATGCCATAGGTTGTTAGGTTCTAAGATGAGACAAAGAGCTCATTCGTTCACTCATTAATAAAATCCTCGTATATGGGCTTCCACTTTTAGGGTTTTTTTATGTAAGGATAAAATAGAGAAACTAAATATGAATTTAAAAAAACTCATATTCATTATATTTTTATAATGGCTAAACTATTCTTGTTTAATTAATAATAGTTAATCTAATTAATTTAATAGATTAGACTAATAATAATTAATCTAAAATAACGTGATACTTAATCAAATCAAATCAAATCAGATTTTTGTGTAGTTTTGGTGGAAAGAAAAAGTAGAGAAAAATGAGAGAACTTTTTGGAGATTTTTAAAAAATCATAGATTTTGATTCCCTCAACCAAAATGAGTGATTCTAGTGATAAATTTGAGGTGGGTGAATCCTTGTATGATAACCAAACCAAATTTTACATGCCCATTGATAGAGGCCCAACTATGGATGATCTCTTGGATGGTAGAGAGGTTTTAACTCAAAGTGGTGATGGTGAATCTCAACCAAATTGAGAAACTAGCCGTCAAAGTGAAGATTCAATGGCCGAGAGTAGTCAGGTATACCTCTAACTTAAACTCTTGGTCTTTTTATGGCTTAAATTTGATGAAATTACGTAAAAAGTATGAATTTTTTGTGATTCAGGCAGGTTTACGGTTGGGTTTTGTTCTCGAACCCAACCATAAATCTTCTTTACGGTTAGATGTTCATCCTAAGCTAACTGTAACTGTATTTTCATGGTGGAAAACCCAAACATAACAGTTTTACAGTTGGGTTTTTAGCATCGAACCCAACTGTAACTCATTATGTGCATGGGTATTTATTGCACCAGTTACGGTTGGGTTCGACCAAAAAAAAATCGAAACGTAAATATACTTACGACTGGGTTCGACTTTTGATTCTCAACTGTAATTCATTTTCTATGTTTTCTTTCTTTTTTACGGTTAGCTTTGAAGGCAAAACCCAACCGTAATTATTCCTACTGTTGGGTCCGATGCTCATAGTCTAATCGTAAATTTATGTTTTCTAGTGTTTTATTGGCTAATGCTTTGATATTTTTGGTTCAACGCAAGATTGTACCTCACCCAATGTATGCTTATCCTCCTCAAAATGATGTTCTAACTAAAGATACTACGGATCACTATTTGAACGACTTGGTAGGTTATAGATAAGTTGTTAATTCCTTTGGACAATATTGCTAAGTTTTTTTTTGTTTCTAACTTTGTGATCTTGGACCATGTAGACATGGGAAAAGAAAGACGATGCAAAGTAATGGGCTAGAGAACATGGTAAACGCATCATGTGTGTGATTGCTTGTAACAATCAAGTGAACGAGCGTCGCTTCCAAATGGTTTACGAGTATAGTGGATTCCATACAAGTCATGCGAAGAAGGGTACAGAGTATGTAGGAAAGACAAAGAGGAAGAACACTACTTTTACTAAAAAGAGGGGATTCCTTTCAAGCTTCAATTTGAGAACAACAACGAAAAGAAGTGGTTCTTATCTAGAGTTGTATGGGGTCGTCACAACCACCTACCACTGGAGAGTTTGTTAACTCATTCTTATGTGGCATGGCTCACCGAGGAAGAAAAGGTTATCGTAGACTCCATGACGCAAAAGCGGGTGAAACCCATTGATATCCTTGGACACTTGAAGCAAAGAAGCCCAAAGAAAGTCTCTACTTTGGATACCTTCTACAACGCCAAAGCCAAGTTGAAGAGTGAGAAATGGCAAAAAATGGACCAAATTCAACAACTTATGTACTTGGGGGAGAAGCACAACTACACTATGTTCCATGAAGAAGATGAGGATAAAGAAATAAAACATCTTTGATTGGCTCATTCTGAGTTTATGAAGTTAGCACGGTGCTCCCATAAAGTGTTTCTAACGGATTGCACGTAAAAAAAACTAACAAGTATGAGCCCCCGGTCTTGAATTTTATCGGCCAAACTTCTACCAAGTCCCCGTTTAGTTTTATCTTTTGCTTCTTGAGAGACGAGTTCAGAGAAAGCTATGTGTGGGCATTGGAACAAGTTAAATTATTCTATATGGAAGGATATAGCCCTAAGGTGATTATCACCGGCAAAGAACAATCCTTGATGAATGCCATAACAAGGGTATTCCCGGATGCTCATAATCTTCTTTGCACATTCCACTTGTGGAAAAATATTCAAACCAAGTGCAAACCGATTATTTGACCAACAAAGAAAAGCAAGATGGAGAGAATTAAGAAATTACCGGTACCTCAACAAAAAAGCTAAAGAAAATTCGAGGAGGATGACAAGTTAGCGGAACTAAAATGGGCTAGTTTCCAAAGGGAGTGGGAAGCTTTGGTATGGTCTATCACCAAAGAAGATTATGAAAAAAATGTTCGTATGTTAGGCTTACATTTAAGAAATTATCCAAGTGTTGTGAAGTATCTGATGGACCATTGGTTGAATCCGCACAAAGAGAAGTTTGTAGCGGAGTTCACAAACCAATATAAGCACTTTGATAACCAAGCTACAAGTACCGCGGAGTCATCTCACAACCGATTGAAGAAAAAACTTTATAGTTGTGATGATGGGTTTATTACGGTTTTCAAACCGATGCACGATTATTTCCTCCGTGACCTTGATAGAGTTAAGGAACTTTTCGTAAAAAGTCGTTATAGAAATCATACCATTTATAAAGACGACCCATGGCTCGAAAGAATTTCTTATAAGGTGTCGCATTGCGCAATTGAGAAGATAATGTACGAAGTTAAGCATTATAGGTTGGGAAACTTGCACGGAGAAGAAGAGTGTGCTTGTATAACATGTCAAGTTTGGGACTCTCATACCGGCATATGATGGCAAGTACGAAGAAGACGGTGTGATCCCAATTCAAGATATTGATCCGTTTTGGAAATAATTGTCTTTCAATGAACCCATCGTCGAGCAAGATTTTGGTGGATCATTTGCCGATACCGATATTGGAAAATATCTAGCCGAGAAAAACTCGACACTAAATCACGCGCAAAGGAAAATATGGTTGAGTAAGTTGAGTAACTTCATGTTTCCATAGACAAGATACGATATCAAGGAACCAACTAGAGGGAAGAGAAAGGGTAGGCCTCTTACGAAAGAAAAGAGTGTCGTGGTGCGAAAAAAACAACTAGGGAATTGTTGGAAGAATCAAAGAAAATAGAACCTTCGGGTTTTGAGCATTTGCAAAAGGAATATGAAGCGGAGGATGATAAGGACAAGGATGTTTAAGGTAGAAACAAACAAAGAAGAAGTCAAATGGAACAAGGAGGACCAAGCCTAGTCGATTGTAAAGGAAAAGGTCCCACGCTTTCTTCTCAAGAGAGTTCAATAATGGAAGTTGGTGCCAAGGGAAAAGGTCCAATATTTTACTCCAAACAAAAATCAAGAAGCATAGTTAAGGTGAAGTAAAATGAACAAGTACTTGAAGAGACACAGATGACTCCATCAAGTGTTGACAAAGAGTTGATCAAAGTTCCCGCCGATCCAAACTCAAGAAGAATTAGTATCAAAGAATTAGCAAAAAGAAAAGAAAATGTTAAAGGAAATACATTATTGGTTGAAGAGCCGCATACGATCCAGGTTGCAAGAGGATTGATGCAAACACCATCTAATTTGTCAAGAAAAGAGAAAGGTAAAACTGTTCGAACCGAGCATATTATATATAAAAATTATTTATTATGTTTTCTGGATTTTGTTCGTGAATACATAAAGGCCATCGACGTTGTTGCTGGTGATGGTAACTGTGGCTACCATGTATTCATCGAACAAGTTGGACCATTTAGCGGATCAAAGAGTTGGGTTTAGAATGCACTTATGTAAGGCATAGGTGCGTGGTTGAACTACGTTCTTACCCGGATTTATACAAGCCAATGATAAGTAAACCGGGAGAAGAAGAGTCGGTGTTAAACGAGAAGTTCATTGCATTCGAACGGCGTTTAATAGGCATCAAGAATTTGTCAAGAGAGTATTGGATGAGCATGCCAATATGTGGCCAAATCCTTTTCAATGCTTTCAATTGTGTCATCCATTATATCTCACTTGAATGTAGTCTTACATTTGCACCAACAAGAACAACCTTTCTCGAACAATTGGATAAGAGAAGATGTGTGATGAGGATGGTGCAAATGTGTCATTCTTTCGGTCTCAAGTTGAATTAAGGAAGCCCATTACCCCCATTAAGGGTTGGATACAACGACGCACTCTCCGAGTCTTGGTGTAACCGGTTCGAGCAAAGTTTCGAACTTTGGACCGTATTACGACTATCGAAGGAAGCCTCCGCACAAATTGTTTTTTCCTCGGAGTCGCAATGACAATATAGACATATTGACTAAATATAAATTGGTAGTGAGAATATCATATGTATTCTGAAATGATCAGATTATAAATAAAGTATTTTGTTGGAAATGTTTTTTCCTTTAGTTAGTCTTTTAGCAAAAACATTGACTAATCTAGCATATTTTACGGTTTGGTTTTGGTTTAGAAACCCAACCGCAAAACAAAACTTAAACAAAAATGTGTTGATTAATCCATTTTTACGGTTGGGTTCGACCTTTAAAACCCAACCGTAAATATGACTTGTAGTAAAATATATGGATTAAGCCATTTTACGGTTGGGTTCGACCTTTAAAACCCAACCGTAAATGAATTTGAAAATACACAATTAATATAAACACCCTTTTCTCATTACTTAGACCATATTACAACTCATTAGACCATTAAACTATTACATAGATAATTGAAATTACCACCAACTAAACCACATGCCATTACAAAAGTACTAATTAATAGGTTTGCGAGTGAGCAAGAAGTCCTCTAGGATGTGGTAAGGAGGTAGGTATTGAAAAGGCCATATTTTTCATTTTCTCCATTCCTGAATAGATCTATCTAAAACCTCATCTTCGGTTTCACCCCTAAGTCGTAGTTGACCAATAATACGAACTAATGTCATAAATTCTTGGACTTGTCGGCGTATAGTACCATATCGACAAATCAACTTGACGTGTTCACGGTTATAAGGGTTACCGGTTTCTGAACAAAAATTTTCATAGATTGTTTGCCAATAACTTTGACTTATTATACCACCTTGCCTTCGTTCTTCTCCTCTTTTTGGATAACATAGTACATATTGCGGCAAATATATAAATCTCCATCCAAAGTAAAATCAGGATCTTGAACCCCAGGTTGAGCCATAATCTAGTATATTAGAGTGATAGTTTAGTTGGAGATAATTGTTGTAGAAGAAAGGTGTAATTTCTTAAAAAATAAGATGGGTTTGATATATACTCAACCATTCTTCTTTGTTTCCTACATAAAGAAGATGTGTAACGGCTCTATTTTGAAAAAAAGGTCGTACGAGGTTCCAACAACTTTATTTTCAAACCAAATAGGGAAACAAAAGGGAAACAAAAAATCAAAAAAAAACTTTACGGTTGGGAAAAATAGGCAAAGACCCAACCGTAATACTGTAGAAAAGGAATGACAGTTTTACGGTTGGGATTGAATCCTCCAAATCCAACCGTAAAACCAGGAACTAATTTTCTGTCAGTTTTACGAGTGGGCTTGGAGGATTTGAACCCAACCGTAAAACTGGAAACCCATTTTCTGTCAGTTTGACGGTCGGGTTTTTCAGTCCCAACCCAACCGTAAATTTTCTTCTACCCATTTTTTTGTATTTCCTTTCACTCCAAATTTGGGTTTAAAAACCGAATTTTTAAACTTATTCAATCATTTTAACTATATTTAAGGTAAATTGGATCATTCAAACAAACAAAAAAAAACACAAGTACTAGAATACAATTTTTGATAGTCCAGGCATATTTACGGTTGGGTTTGGGCTTCCCAACCTAACCGTAAAACATCCTCTGTAGCATTGAGTTTAAGGTCAAATTTGGGTTTAAAAATCAAAATTTTAAACTTGTTCAATCATCTAACTAGATTAAGGTAAATTGGGTCATTCAAACAAACAAAAACCAACAAAACGCAAGTACTAGCATACAATTTTTGATGGTCTAGGAATATTTACGGTTGGTTTTGGGCTTCCCAACCTAACTGTAAAATATCCGTTGTAGCATTGAGTTTAAAGCAAATTTAGAAAATCGAAATTTTAAACTTATTTAATCATTTTAACTAGATTTAAGGTAAATTGGGTCATTCAAACAAACAAAAACCAAAAAAAACGCAAGTACTGATAGACACATTTTTGTGTCTAAATTGTGCTCGATTATCTATTTTGATAGTGTTCGATTTTGTACTATTTATGATTTTTTATGTCTTTGTAAGTATTTTCGAGAAATGAAGATTTATGGAAAAATAGGCTCAAAAAGTGATAAAGGCACCCATGAAAAATTACTAAAGGCACCCACCAAATTACTAAAGGCACCCATACAGTTGTTAAAGGCACCCTCCCTTTTGAATTCAAAACCGAAAAGGGCGGGAAATTAAGTTTACGTGAGAAAGTCACTTGGATTAGTTGCAACCGTGTTTTAAGGGATTTTTAGGTGATTTCAAGTCACCAGAATCAAGATACAATCTATACTAGCTTGTACACAAGCAATCCAGAGAGTTTCACGCCGAAAAATGGGTGAAAAATCCGTTTGGGAGCCGGAAAAGGGAACACACTTTGATTTGGATTTACAATGATTTAGAGTTGATTTTGGATCTGTTTTTGAGTCCTTATCGGTTCACATGAGTTACTAGGGTTTATTAATCCTATATAAAGCAAAGAGAAGCAAAGAAAATAGGGGGGAGAGCCACCGGAAAAAAAACCAGGAAGAAAAAATTCTGCTGCGAAGAAGAAGAAGAAGAAGAAGAAAAACAGAAGACTGTCGCTGAACTGTCATTCTTTCTGTCTTTGTTTCAGTCGTATCTTCAGCTGCTGAAGCAGTCGCATTCCTGCTGCATATACAGTTCGTTCTTTTCTTCTGTTCCCTTTTCTTTCTTCTGTAACGCAGAGAACACTTCTCTGTAACGCTTATAAGCGTCTCTGTTCTCTTGTATTACTAGTATTTCACCATTGTAAGCACTTTTTGAGCTCTGAAATATATTTTTGAGGGTGTTTCCAATACAATGAGCTAATCATCATCACTGGGGCGATGGAGGAAGCTATTTCTCCAATAATTAAGTGGTAACTTCTATTTTAACTATTATTTACAATTCTTTTATTATTAGTTGCTTTGAATTAAATTGGAAAAAATGGTTTTTCTTAAATGATTGTGTTTTCTTTTGATGGGTCATGCTTAGTTTTAAACTTTTGATAACTCATGCTTTCGATTTACAATTATTCTTTCAAAAACCTAATTTTGGCAATACTTAGAATAACTTGAATATAGGAATTTTACGATTTTATCACTTGAAATATTGGTTAATGGTGGAATTTTAGCCCTAGTTCTTCCCATCAATTTTAAATCAACTTTGTTTTAATTTTCTTTATTTTTAGCATTAAAAATTAGGTCTAGAAATCGAATCTTCACAAATCTGAGAATCAAACCTATTTTACCATTATTAAAAACTAAATCAATTTTTGGCGCCGCCGACGCAGACTTGTTTTTAGGTTTAAAGTTTTATATTTAATTTTAGGTTTTAATTTTTGTTTTTAGTATTATTTTTACTTTGTTCTATTTTACGTTTCTTTGGGTATTTCTCTTTTTGCTACATGTTTGGATCTTGGATTGAAAGGAAATAAAGCCAAAGACTTTGGTGATTAAAGACTTGAAGTTAAAGTTAAGGACTTGGAGTTAAAAGTTAAAGCTTAAAGAACGGAGAAGAAGACACAGACTTTTATTTTTAGATTTTATTTTTATTAATCATATTTATTTTCTTTAGATTTTATTTTTTTAGAAAATTGTATTAGGAATTTTTATTATTTATATAATTTTTCTTTTATTTTGGACAGTTTTTGGACTTTATTTTGGACTTTGGATATTTTATTATTTTTAAACCCTACGAAAGGGTAATTTAAATATAAACTGCTACAGGGAAGGACGACAATTACGATATTGTCTCGGCCCCTCGGGTTCGCACACTGACACAAGAGTCGGTGGCCCGAGTCGACTACAACCGATTCATCCCCCGTCTGGTACGAGAAGTAAGACTCGATCAACCCACGAATCCCCTGCAAGTGGGTTTACTGTATTCCTTCGAATGCATATATGTTGAGGAATTGAATACGTTTTTACTTTTCTAGTAAAGGGCAAGAACTGGCTATACAAGATAAGGATTCGGATTTCATCACCGTTTCCTTCTTGCCCGCTTTAGGAACATGTTACCAAACGCGAACCTAAACCTTAAAAATTTGACTATAAAGAGACCGATAGGTAACGAGCTTAGGAAACTCGTTCAAAAGGACTGTACTGTTTACTTTATTACCCTAACTCGAAGTTCAGGAAGATTATTTTAAGTTGATTAGAGCCGCCTTGTAACCCAGGGAAAAGTGCCAAAAAGATAGGGTTATCAAAGCTCCTTAGATCTTATCCTGTTTCTCTTCGATTTAATCTAATTCAGATCGTTCTAAGAGGTTTGCTAAAACTGTAACTAGTTGCCTTTTGAAAGAATAAAAGCTTGTCTAGAACCAATATAAGTGGAGCCATCATGTTTTTGTTTGCTAGATTCAGTAGGTTTGATTTGGTTGAGTCGACCTTGTTTGTGTATGTTTAGACCCCTTCATGTTAGGATTTATTTTTTCTTAGATTTTTTTTTTTAGGAAGTTTTTAGAAAATGTCGAACTGGTATTATGAGGACCAATACAATGAATATCCGACTGAATTTTAAAATAAACATTATCCATACTATCAACATTGTGTGGATAGTAGTCGGGATCACCACCAACCTATTGGAGGTTATTACTCATACCAGGGTGATCCCAATTACTATTCGTACATACACCCGTCTTATGAACATGAAAGTGCTAATTCTTTGTATTGGAGGGATGGCCTAAAGCAGATGCAATCTAGTACTCCCTATGATGAACCAAATCCTTCTTTAGAAGAATCCCTCAAGCAGTTGACTGAGAATGTAAATAGATTGAATGAAATTCTTGTAGAGAGTAATATTGCTCAAAATAATCTTAATTTCCAATATAGTGCTACCCTTGATAGTTATTCACCTAGTCAATAGGACGAGGATAGAATTAGTAACTCTACTTATTTAGGCGAGGTTCAAACATCTTCATATTATTATGATGATGAGGATAGTATTGGTGAAGAACTTGAAATATACAGGCAGAGTGATCAAGAAATTGTCACTCCAATTGTGCTTCATGATGTTAGTGTTATTTCTAGTTCAAATCCAAATAATTTTAATGATTATTCACCTATTCAAAAGGAAGAGGATTTGACTAGAGAAACCAATGTTTTAGACGATGTATAATTTTCTTGTTTTGAAGTCGATAATGGTTTAAAGGAACGGGTTTATCCTGAGAATACTGTTTTAGAGTCCAACGATTTAGAAACAATAGTCTTAGATAACAAAGATAGACTCGTAGAGATTTTAAATATGAGTGAGGATGCACCACCTGATTATAACCTTGAAGAAGCAATTGACCATTTTCGGGAATCTGACGATCTAGAAATTAGGAAAATTGTGACTAGTCTATCTAAAGACAGTGAAAACTCTAAGTTTGGGGGTGACTATCATTATACATGTGCTTTACCTTTAACTCTTAGAAAGGTCCCTAACTTGGGACTTGACATTTGCACCTCTACCATTTTACAAGATCATCTTCAAACTAGATTTCTTGAGCCTGTTGATGTCCAGAAAGAAGTTCAGTTATTAGAAACCCATCTTCTGGTCGATGTGGTTTACCTAGGAAATAATACCAAGATTGACTTTGTTTTCCCACCAAAATATTTTTCTTCCATATGTGGGAACGTATGAATTTAAAATGTATCAGTTATTAAGTTTTGAGACTAAGCCAAATTACTTTAGGGAATTAGAATCGACACATTTGTTTAAGAATGACCACATTTATAGTAGTCAATTGTGTGAGTCAAATCTGATTGACTTTGAGGATCTATAATTATTCAGGTTATTATTATGTGCTTCTAAGTTCTTAGTTGAGATACTCCAGACTCTACAACCTGATCCTATTGATCCTGCCTACGAGGAAATCCATCCCATGAAAATATTTTATTTAGACCCTTTTATAGAGCCTGAACCTGAACCACAGCTAGAAGTAGTTGTCTTAAATAGAAAACTAGATAAGGGTATGCTCGGTTTGTTCATTTTCTTGGCTTGTTGTAATTTCCTCTTATTTGTGATAGTATTATTTGATTCAGATGACCCACAGTTGTTCCTACTATTGCTGTATGATTTTATAAGGTGACTCATTCTTTTTAAGTCTGGCTGAAGACTTTAAACTTAGCACTTCTTGGGAGGTAACCCATGCTCATGCGACACGGTAATATCTTTCATTAACTCCTTTTCTTGAAGTGGTAACAGTTTTTCCTTGTTCATATTTTTAATTATTCATCTTTAGAACATTGAGGACAATGTCAGATTTAAGTGTGGGAGTAAGGAAGAAACTTTTGCAATGATAAAACTCCAAAGTCTAGAAACTTGTGAACAGTTCAGGATGACACTAACCATTCTAGGTAGATGGAAACTTAGCTCTTTTTCTCTAGGAATTGGTGTGCCCAGTTAAATGGTTTATTCATAAAAGGCAAAGTTCAGGTGTTAGAAATAGCATGATATTCGTCACCACATCTCGGAGTCTATCTCGACCATATCACTTTCTGTTTTTACTTTTGCAATTTTGTGTTTCTCTAAGTGATTTGGTGGGGCCCAGTATCAAACTGTTATCGCCGTCAGGATGAAATAGAGTGTTTTGAGATCAAGCCCCATTATTGCATTTTAACCTATTTTATTTTAAAAAAAAAAAAGAAAAAAAAGAATATTGACACTTTGATAGCAATATGTGTGTGTTCTCCCTGTCTCCGTCGCCTAAGCAAGCGTGGAACGCAGGATCCATGGGAACTATCATTTAAGATGCTGATAAGAACCATGCGCTTGGATTCAATGTGATACAATCATGTTGTCAATACATTTATTGTTTTATTTTCAATAAGTCGATCTATGGAACCCGTGTATATACCAGTTGAATCGATATTGGTATTAGATTTAAGACCAGTGGGTGCGTATCTCAATTCATTAGGTTTCATCCTGGCACTGACCTTCAGACAGATATGGGAAACACCGTTCACCTTATTCAACGCGTGCAACCTTCATATTTTCCATGTCCATCTTCTAAATCTTTTCATATGATTGAACTGTGATAGATTCTGAGTCATGTGGTTGAACGACTATCTGAGTAGAGCTCTGTTGTCTTATATATGAATTTTAGTATGCTTGAGTAAACACTCGTGTACAGCAATTGGACTCATATAGGGTAATGATTCCCATAGCTGAAGAATTGATTAAGCCAACTAAATAGCTTGTTTAGTGTCTATCCTTAATCGTTCACGAGTCGCTAAAATTTGGAGTAAAGGTTTTGTGGGTATACCTCTTGTAAACCCTCACGAGACAAAACTCGTCCACTAGGGACACCTAGGGGTTTAAAGGCTTATTACATATGCTAAACGTAGTCGCGATTCCTGCGAAAGTGAGTTAGGATTTTATTTCTAGATTAGATTTGCTCGAGGACTAGCAAATAATAAGTTTGGGGGTATTTGATAGACACATTTTTGTGTCTAAATTATGCTCGGTTATCTATTTTGATATTGTTCGATTTTGTACTATTTATGGTTTTTTATGTCTTTGTAGGTGTTTTCGAGAAATGAAGATTTGTGGAAAAATCGGCTCAAAAAGTGATAAAGGCACCCATGAAAAATTACTAAAGGCACCCACCAAATTACTAAAGGCACCCATACAGTTGTTAAAGGCACCCTCCCTTTTGAATTCAAAACCGAAAAGGGAGGGAAATTAAGTTTACGTGAGAAAGTCACCTGGATTAGTTGGCAACCGTGTTTTAAGGGATTTTTAGGTGATTTCAAGTCACTAGAATCAAGATACAATCTATACTAGCTTGTACACACGCAATCCAGAGAGTTCACGCCGGAAAATGGGTGAAAAATCCGTTTGGGAGCCGAAAAAGGGAACACACTTTGATTTGGATTTACAATGATTTAGAGTTGATTTTGGATCTATTTTTGAGTCCTTATCGGTTCACATGAGTTACTAGGGTTTATTAATCCTATATAAAGCAAAGAGAAGCAAAGAAAATAGGGGGGAGAGCCACTGGAAAAAAAAACCAGGAAGAAAAAATTCTGCTGCGAAGAAGAAGAAGAGGAAGAACAGAAGACTGTCGATGAGCTGTCATTCTTTCTGTCTCTGTTTCAGTCGTATCTTCAGCTGCTGAAGCAGTCGTATTCCTGCTGCATATACAGTCCGTTCTTTTCTCATGTTCCCTTTTCTTTCTTCTGTAACACAGAGAACACTTCTCTGTAACGCTTATAAGCGTCTCTGTTCTCTTGTGTTTACTAGTATTTCACCATTGTAAGCATTTTTTGAGCTCTGAAATATATCTTTGAGGGTGTTTCCAATACAATGAGCTAATCATCATCACTGGGGCGATGGAGGAAGCTATTTCTTCAATAATTAAGTGGTAACTTCTATTTTAACTATTATCTTTTATTATTAATTGCTTTGAATTAAATTGGAAAATATGGTTTTTTTAAAATGATTGTGTTTTCTTTTGATGGGTCATGCTTAGTTTTAAACTTTTGATGTCTCATGCTTTCGATTTACAATTATTCTTTCAAAAACCTAATTTTGGCAATACTTAGAATAACTTGAAAACAGGAATTGTAAGATTTTATCACTTGAAATATTGGTTAATGGTGAAATCTTAGCCCTAGTTCTTCCCATCAATTTTAAATCAACTTCGTTTTAACTTTCTTTATTTTTAGTCATTAAAAATTAGGTCTAGAAATCGAATCTTCACAAGTCTGAGAATCGAACCTATTTTACCACTATTAAAAACTACATCAAGTACTAGAATACAATTTTTGATGGTCCAGAATTATTTACGGTTGAGTTTGGGCTTCCCAACCCAACCGTAAAATTGGTATTCAATCTACGGTTGGGTTTTGTCTGAAAAACCAACCGTAAATCTGGCATGAAAAAAAATGTCAATTTTACGGTTGGGTTTTGACTCAATAACCCAACCATAACTCTGGGAATTATGATACTGACATGTTTACGGTTGGGTATGGACTTGCGAACCCAACCGTAAGTAATCATTTTTTTTGTTTTTTGACTTGATTCTCCTTTATTTGATTTCCAACTTGAAATTTTTGTAAATAAATCATGATTTTTACACAAATTTAGCTACACAAATCTTGTTGCACTTGAAATTTAGCTAGACCAATTTAAGATAAAAACTTCCCCATTCATTCTAACTAAATTGAGCAACATTTGTCCATTAACTCTTACAATTTTTTTGTAAAAGTTTAGTTCGTTGCAATAAGTTAGAATCAATATAGATTTAAGGAGAAGGAGAAGGAGTAGGAGATTCTTCGATACGGGTATGACGAGCACCACGACGAACTCTTTTTGTGCTCATGCTACCAGGACCACGAGTACAAGAACCAGCACGACCGCCACGACGACCACCACCACGACCACGACCACGACCTTGCACATCCTCCCCTTTATCATTCGCGTCTTCATCACTAGGTTGTGGTTCACTTTGGCTAGTAGTCGCACCTCTTGGATCGGATCTACTCCTCTTTAAGCTCCGTTCCGACTCATTTTTGTTTGATTCATGAAGCTTCCTCATTTTGTATTGTAGGATCTTTGTTGCGCAACCGTCATCACATCACCTCTACTTATGCATGGAGTCATAGTCTCTGCTAATGCAAGTCCTTTCTTTTTCTATTCGCATATAAAAACAAATATTGGTTGAGTCTTTAGTAATAAATCTTAAAAACATTAATAACATAAGTAATTTACGTACCAAACTGAAATATTCCTTTTTCCAAACATCAGTGAGACCATATCTTGTGTTGTTTCCTTGACCCCTTTGAATTATTTTCATTGATTTCGGATCAATATTAATCACATTAGGATGACCAAAATGATGATACTAATCCAAGTAATCTTTTACATCCTTTTTTGTGCCCGGAATTGGATTTACCTTCTCCCGTTGGAGTTGGTATTCCGGTTTATGGCGGTTGTTCCAAACCGCGACCGAAGGCGTTGGGATGTAGTTGAATACGAAGCTTGGGCCTTCGGTCATGGATCCGTTCACACACAATTTTAAGGCTTCGATTGTTACCTTGGTTTGGAAAAAGCCATATTGGCGGAGAGTTCGACGAGGGTTGCACATCACAAACCAAACAGATGGTACAAAGGCCCGTTGTAGCCTTCCACGTCAGTAATTTGACATACATCTTCTTTTTGTCCATCATAATATATCTTAATCTTTAAATAAGGATCAAACACCACATCTTCTACGTTGAAAGCATCAATTTCACTCCTCTTGTTTGCTATCTGAACTTCTTCCCGCTTTGACTGAGTACCGGTGAATCTGAATTTCTTTCCTGTAGGTCCAGTAAAATCACCGCTCCACTCCGTCTTAGAATCCAGGCTCGGAAAGTGATCATAGACCAATTCCTATGAAGATAATAAATAATAATATAAGAGAATGCGCAAAAAAATTTGAAGTTAAACATTGAAATTCACCGAATAAGTTACGTGAAGAATACCAGTATTCCCGGCAATATCAGTACCTCCAACCCTCGAAGATTTTATAAGGTTGACAAGTAGATAAGCGAGGGTCGCAGTGCCACATGAATACTCATGCATCTTCTGGAGATCCTTCAACCAATGTAGAAAGTGAGCTTTGACCCTATTTTCTGAGTTGTCAGCGAAGAAGATGGTACCAAGCACATACAACAGATACACTTTTGCTGTACGTATAGCTCTAGTTTCATCTATCACGACCCCATCCTTTTATAGTTGCAGGGTTCCTTCAAACTTCTCCCTCAAACTACGCAACAAGATCTTCTTGGTCATACCTAAACTTTTTTTCGTTGTTCACCCGGTTTATCTCCTGCAGCCAGTTTAAACTCTAACTCAGCTTCTTTCCTCTCCCATCCAAGTGTGTCTTGAACAAGGACACAGAGATCACTCCAAGATATATTGTTGTCAAAATATTCATACACAAATTTTTCTTCAACTTCTAAGTCAATAATTGACTTGACATCATCCGGCGTTATTGTCATCTCGCCGAATGGGAGATGAAACGTATCGGTTTCAGGATAATAGTGTTCCCTGAAGGTTGTACAGGTAACATTGTCATATTCCAACATAGAATTGGTAATTCCGGGAGCTAAACCTGTGTCATTTATGAGATCACAGACGAATTTACATTCTTCAGCTAACGGCCAATGTTAAGCCCTTTGACGAACCAATTTCTTCATGGCCTGTGTATGATCCTACAAAGAATAAAAACAATCTTTTTTAATCAAAATTATACCAACAAGTTATAACTTGAAGTTAAACAAATGAGAATTTAAAAAAACAAGAGAAGTTTTTAGATTATTACCCTAGTTTCGGCAACTTTGGCAGCCCATGAATGAGGATAACCAAATAATATTGCATACTTATCTGGGGCCTCACCCCAAAGTTCCCATTTTTCTTCTTAGGCAACAACATGTCTTTTCCTTTGTGAATATGTTTTCCTTTCATTGAAGGTTTCTTCCTTGGCTTTCTTTTCTTCACTTGAGGTTGAGGCGAAGCAACAAAAATTTGTTTACCTTTTCCTTGATCGACAAATTGTTCTCCGTCCATCTCTTCTTCATCATCAAATTCTTCCTCTTGTGGTGGTTCTCTAATCACAAGTGCACCTCCACTCACCACCGATAAATCTTCAAAGTCTTGGAAAACATGGGATTCCTCTTGAGGTAGTACTTCTTGTTTAGAGAGAACACCCCCTACCTCAAAATTCTTCTTCTTCTTATCGTTCTTTCCCAAGCCTCTATTATCTACCCCTAAATGAACTTCGTATCGAGGCATGGGAGTGCGATCAATTGGTGTTAAATTATTACCCCTTTTATTCTTGGGTTTTTCCCTATCCTTATTCCTACAACATACAAGCAATACAAATTGAAAGCACAAGTTAGATATTTACAAAAAATTCAACACAAACAATCAAAAATTTGAAAATTCAGAAATTTTTACGGTTGGGTTACACATATCGAACCCAATTGTAAATAAATTTACGGTTGGTTTTGGCTTTAAAACCAAACGTAAACATATTTACGGTTGGTAAATGATATTCGAACCCAACCGTAACAAATCATCAAAAAAATTTGAACTACCCAGGAAAATTTATGGTAGGTAATTTACAATCGAACCCAAACGTAAATGCCATTTTTTTTATTACAAGTGAATTTACGGTTGGAATTGAAAATCAAAACCAACCTACGTTTGGGTTTTGAATAACCTAAACGTAAAATAAAAAAGAAACCCAGTTACGTTTGGGTTCCCAACCGTAAGTTCTTGAGAACTTATATTTACGGTTGGAATTTGAACAGAACCCAACCGTAAAAAATTCAGGAAACCTTTTTCTTTGAAATCAATCATTCTAACACATTAGAATCACAAAAAAGAGAGAAATAACATGGGTTCTTGTAGAATCATACCTCATATACACCATTGGTTGTGGTTGGGGAGTTTGATTACCTTCACCACCGATTTGTTCTTCGATTTTTTGATTAGGTTGGTTTGACTCGTTTGATTGATTTTGATTCAAATCACCGCTACCTTTTATACCTTTAGTAGAATTTGCCATCTTTACTATAGTGTTTGATAGACAATTATAAAATTTTCGAATTGACGATTAATCGAAGACGATGAATTTGATGGAATGGGGAAGTTACGGTTGGGAGAGGTTTTGAAATTGAAAATGAAATACATAGTAATGGTTTTGTTCTTAAGTTTAGGTTTTAATAGATTTAAGGGAAAATTAGACTTTTTATAGATTGAAGGGTAATGTAGACATTTGCTATTGTCATGGGATATCCCATATCCAACTATTGGGTCACCCTTAAACCTAGAAAAGATCCTTTATTGAAAGTGTAATCCCCTATATGAGAGTTCCATTAATATGATATATATTAGAAAAAGGAGTGCATGATATGCAATTGGTTACCGACCTCTCAATAGATGTCTAAGTTCCTCGCATCTGAAAACAGATATTAACAAGCACTTTGACAAGCCAGATTATTATGAATACTCGCAAGCTTTTGCCTTCTTAACTTGTAACGTGAGAGCCTACTTTGTTTTAACGTTAGAACCTAATGCAAGATATTCTGAAAAAGTATGTTTGATCACTCTAGATCACAACAAAATTAGTGAAATATTTCTTGTAAATCGGATTACGAAGGGATGTGGATGTCATCATCTCATGTGATTTCTGCATTAAGAAGACCCTATGCCCTGGGCCAAGGTTGGAATTCAATGAAAATCTTGTTGGGTTCCTGCTTGATAGTATTATCATATTGATGAGCGGTGTGTTGTGTATCTAACACAAAAGACGACCATGATTTGATTTAGGTTGGAAAACAGAAATTATGCCATGGCTCGATCAAAACTAACCTTTTTTAATACCTCGGTTAATTCTAAAAGTGAAAGAACTAAAATCCGTAGATTAACCTAACCTTAACTAACCTTACGGCTCCAAATAACCTTAAAAGGGAAAGAAACTAAATATTTATGTCGGGGAGTAGGTTCCAGCTACCCTAAAAGTGGAAGAAACTAAACTTTGGACATATATGTTGTCTTGTTAAAAACTTGAAAAGAAAGCCCAGTGGAAAAAAATCTTGATGAAGGAACATGAGTACAATAAAATAAGTCAAGTAAATGCCATCATAATGATGACGTTCTCCCCCTAATGAGTACTTTAATCAAGTCTTGGCTTCGAAATCTTTTCAATTTCGATGAGCAAACTTCTTGAGCGTGGAATATTTCAATTCTTCCTGAAGAATCTGCTAGTTGATAAAGTCTTCTTTTATATTACAGAACATGATTGTTCTCGGATAATACTTTTATAGAGTCTACGTTATCCATGAAATACTTGTTCCATGTAATACCAGTTACTCTAGTTGATTCACAGAAGTAGTTAATGTGGTTTCTTGATGTGAATTGTAGATGGTGGTAAGAATGGGTTTCAAACTCTCGAACTTGTGAATATTGATTTCAGATTTAATAAACTAATTTTTAAACTAGAAAATATACACAAAAGATGAAAGTAATATTCACAAATATTGAGGTTATGGATTTCACCATTAACCAATTAAAGTGATTCAATCTAATCAAAATTCATGCAATTCTTTACGTTTAAAGTGATTCTAATATATTGCAAAAGTAGATTTTCAAAGTAACAATTGTAAATCGAAAGTATAGAACATCAAAAACCCTAGGATAAGCATGCTCTATCAAAAGAAATCAAAACTGCTTAATAAATATCCTTAAATCAATTTTTAATCAAAGCAAATAATCATAAAAGAAATTGCAAAAATCAATTAAAATAGAAATATACCACTTTTCTTGGAACAATGGCTTCCTCCGTCGCCTCAGCAAAGGGGTTTAGCTCCTCAATCACTTGCTCAAAGTAATGATTCATGGCTCAAAAGTGTTTACAAAGGTGAAAAGAAGAGAAAATAAGAAAAGCAGCGAATTTGCAATGGTGTATTGGCGTTACAGACTCGTTGTTACAAGGTAGGTGTTCCAAACTGAAGATAAATGTTGTAAAGTTAAAATCTTTAGCAACAGAATCTTCAACTTTTTGGTCACGAAAGCTTCAACCTTTTAGCAACGATTTCTTCATCTTTTTCATCACGATCATGAACAGATTTTCTGTTTTTTTTTATTTCTTTGATTCTGTCCAGAGCCATGGGGGGGGGGGGGGGACCCCCTCCTCCCCATACACACACACACACAACTCTTCTACAAACCTCTCTATATATACTAGAACACACGACAACTTCTCGAATCTTCTCAATATCTTTTTTCTTCAATGAGAAAAAATCTCGGCAATAAAACCCGAGAATATTTTCTTCCATGATTTTGATTTGTTTCTATTTTTAAGACACGAGAACAAAATCTCTTGATTATGTTGCTATAGTTGTTGCTTTGTCGAGAAATTTTCTTTTCACAAACCCGTATCAACTCCGAGTATATCTCTTTCTGTTTTTTTACCGGGAAACAACTATTACCAAGATATTATTCGATTTGCTTCTGATTTGGTCTTGATTGCGTGTACAAGAGTATATTTTGTCATTATTATTTGAAACTATCCCAAAATATCACGTGAATTACTTGTCACAGATCGAGAGAGATATCTTCTCGCCAAGTTCGAATTTAAATTAGGAAGGTGGGTGCCTTTATCATTTGCATGGGTTCATTTATCAATTTTCCTAGGGGTGCCTTTAACACTTTTTCTGGGTGCTTTCTTCACTTTTTGAGTCATGTATTTTCCACAATTATTTATTTCTCAAAAATACCTACAAACACATAAAATGATAATATTAGTACAATAATTGAGAAAAAACAACATAGAAATGAGTTCAAATAAGACACATAAATGTGTCTATTTCTTTAACAAAGCGTCAAGATATAGATATGTTACTATAAGTGAATAAATAACATATTTATAATCATACCTGATGTAGATCAAAAGAAAATCCAGATTCATATAAGGTGGTTACCTTGATTTGGTATACCGGAATTATACAACTGTCCTTGGGTTACCACCATGTTGGATAACTTGCCTCACCAAAATCTTGTCAGTAAAACCCAATGGGACAAATCTACGGAAATTGAAAAGAGCACAACATCAATATTTTGGAATGACATGATTTGAATGTCACTTACATGTTGTTTCGTTAAACCTTTTTAAGAAACCTATGTGGGATAAAACCTCTAAACGAAGGAAAAAGAGTGTAATTTTTTATGCTTATATGTGATACTAACTTAATTACATGAGTGATTCAAAATAAAAGTATCAAAACAATATCCATGATCTATCACATAGATAAGTTTTATGCTAACATAATTCTTAAACTACAAATAAAGAAAAAAATAAAATTTATGTTGCTTAAGCGTAGATTGTAGTGTTTTAAAGGACTCTTCCAATGACCAATAAATTTGGTATCATCAATTTATCCGTATTTTGGTATTTTAAAAATTTTGAAAAATACATTTAGAATTTTTCACATATATATTTCATTTTTCGGTGATCATCTTTTCAATAAGATGACATAACGAGTCAGTTGGCCGCCTGAATAAAATTGCATCCTCCATACAAATTCGAATATGTACTTTGACCATATTTATTATCTTGAATAAAGGTAAAACACACTCGCGCATGTTGGGAGAACCAATTTCACTAAACTAATACATTATGATCATATATCTTATAATGCATTATGACTAGCACCAACTGGCAATCTTCAAGAGTAGTGGTCAAGTCTTGGATCCAAATATTGCGTTATGGAAGAGATTTCAATCCAACATAATTAAGATGGGTTTTATACCAATAAATCACATGTGTCGATAATATTTTTCTGTACAGGGGTTGACACCCACCATCATTTTATATTAGTAGCTACTATAAATGAATATTCGACAATCAAATTAGTTTTCTCCAATCAAAAGTTACTGGTATCAGTGCCTTTCATGGGCATTACTATCCCTCCATCATCAAGTGGGGAGGTATTAACTTAGAGAATGTGAATTGTGGTTTGTTAGACTCTATTGGAGTATTATTTGTAGCTTTTTTTACAACGATGCATGTTTCTAGATGGGATTGGATTTTCCTCTTAATAAGCGCTTAATTTACATATTTGTAGTGTCGAATTCATATTTTTTTTCGTTATATTTCTTGCATTTTACCTTGTTTTACTCTTGTTTTCTATTTCACGTCTCATGTTAGGTGAATCATCCAAAATCGGTGGAAATGACTCTTACGTTGCTTAAGGGTGAAATATTAGAGCACTGCTCGGTTGAACCCACAAGTGTTGGCATGTCAAGATTAATGTCAATGTTAGATGACAAAATTATTTCTTGATTTATTGTATATTAAAGTCACTCTTGGACCAAGATTAGATTTAGGCAGCTGAGTTCAGAAATCACCGAATACTTTTGAAGATTGAAGATAACGAAGATATTAGCAAGAACTTCATCAAAAAAGGTGTGTGAAGACTGACTATCATATTCACTCATTGTGTCTACCATTTTATCTTCTAAGAAAATATCGTACGACTTTAGTATATGATGAGATACAAAGAAGAGGTTTTGAAAACTTGTACTTGACTAGTCTCGAAACTCGAACTCAAGCAACGGATGTTCTAAAGAATTATCACAGTTGAGGTTGAGACCAACTCTTTTGTTCAACAAAATATGAATGAGCAAAAAGTACCTAAAACTCTAAGTTGCAAATGAGGATCGCAAACTGGAAATGTTAGTTCGTGAACTATGCAAAACTTTAGAAGTTTCCAACTCCAACAATGCAATAGAGTTCGCGAACTTAAAATGCTAGCTCGCGAACTATGCAAATCGAGGGATTTTCTGTTAACAACCAAATTGCACTAGCATTTGCGAACTCAAAATATTGGTTTGCAACTATGCAATCCAAGGATTTTTCTGTTAACTACAAATTGTACTTGAGTTCGCAAACTACCTTTTCCAGTTTGTGAATTGTATAATTCTCGACAAATTCTGTTACCGAACTTGAATATTTTCTTGATGGTTCATGGACCATATGATTAACCTGTGAGCAATGTAGTCAACATCGGCCGATAATATCGGGATTATTGTTGTTTGTAGGGAAAAACGAATTAAAAGGTAATTTAGGAAAAGTGGGGTGAGCAGGTGATAATTCGTCAATCCTTAAACATTTGTATCTTTGAAGTACTTTCTTTAGATTCGAGATATCAATTTGTACAATCCTGGCCTAAACTAAGCAATGGTCGTTCAAGTCTTGTTTCAGTCACAAAGGAGAAGGAGAAGGGTTGGTCTTAGGGAGGGAAACGAGATAAGGATTGAGGTCAGAGTATCAGGCTTTGTGGGTTGTAATAGGCGTAAATAACTACGAAAGATTCTTTGAATGAGAAGATTGAATGATCTAGTTGTTCGACTTGAGTTGTTCTGTGTTAGATTTGTCTCAGAGTTCGACTTGTTATATTGAATAGATTGAGAAATCTATTTTATAGTCATAGTTATTGTAACCGTTCACCTTACCTCCTGTCTGGAAAAAAGTGTCAATGGTTGAGTAGTAGTGAAGTGGGAAGGTGGAGAAAGTATTGACAACTTCTCCCTACTTCGATTAAGGTTGAATGCACGGTTGCTCAACTTACCACTCCTCTACCCAACTGTCGATCGAACTTTCCATAGTTTTCTCTGTAGTGGGTGCAGTGCTGTACCACATGTCGTAGACCGCCAGACCAATACCCTAATGAATACCCCCCCATTTGTGACATCTTTGATGTCTCGTGTAATATTGTAGTATTAAGCACTACTTATGTTATTAAGTCGAATGAGACTTGCTTAGTCTTTTTACTAAAGATTTGTCTTTCTTGACTTGCCTGATGAGTCTACCAGACTAAAGATAAAATAGATATGTATTTATTGGTGTATAAAGAACAGTATGTTCAACTTAGTCAATTTTGCATTGACATGCTTATTTTGTAGAAATAAGTGCATGTTGCTGAGCATGACAATATGTATATGAAGACACAAAATTTATGAGTGTGAGGCCACATATTAAAGTATACGAATAAGAGACCACACATATGAATGAGATCTATCATGGCCTTTGATAGGAAAATTACGGTTTTGAAGCTTATATATGTGAAGCAGACTCAAATAGGAAAGCATTGTGATCTAATGTTAAGGATCCTTAGTTGAAAGGATTAACTAAGCCTTTTTAAATGAAAGGAGTGTACTAAGCTACACGAGTTTTTCCTATGGAAAAAAAACGAGCTTTCCTATTTGAACTAAGACGCAAAAACTTGCCTATTTAGCTAAGACGCACAAGTTCAGGGTAAAGGAGTAAAATGCCTAGTTCGAACAAGAGGAAAAACGCACATGTTTTGCTTTTTGCACTAAGACACACAAGTTGAAGGGGAAAAGGGTAAAACATCTTGTTTGGACAAGAAAGGTTGGACGCGTGATATCATCCTTTGAACTAAAACGCTCGAGTTGAGCCTTTTGTAACTAAGGCGCCCAAGTTTAGGGCAAAAGAGTAAAACACATTAGCTTGGTTCTTTGAGACGAGGACGCATGAGTTTGGTATTTGAACAAAAGCACCAGTTTTGCACTTGGACTAAGACGCACGAGTTTAGCTATTTGAACTAAGGCTCATTAGTTCAGGGCAAAAAGGGAAAAACGTCTCAGTTTGGTCTCAAAGACAAAGACGCATGAGATTTTCTTTTGGACTAAGGTACACACGTTTAGTCTTTAGAACTAAGACGCACAAGTATGGGATAAAATATTACAAACGCCGCTTGATCTTGGAGATTAAGGCTCACATGTTTTGTCTTTGTACTAAGACACACAAGTGCTGAAAATAATGCTAAGACGCTCAAGTATTGTGCTAGTACTAAGAATGACAAGGTAACGGGGCATCAACCCCTTGGACTTGGACGGACAAGAGAATTCTTGTGAATTTCGTCATCACAAAATTGAGATTTTCGGTTTTCACTGAAAATGCTGCAAAATCTTCATACGGAGTCCGTTTTCAATGATCTACCCTAACTTTTTTAGTATCAGAAGATGATTTATCTCCTACCGCGGAAGAATTTAGGTTTTGAGGTAATTTAGAGCCTCAAAAATATAAACAGTAAATGGTTGGAAAGAGATCAGAAATTTTTTAGTTGTGAGATAGTTGAGTGTTTTGATTATAGTTAGTTGTTTTTCCGATAGATGTGATTTTTTTAGTATGTTGTAGAGAACATGAAAAAATTTACAAAAAATTCCTGTAACTGGAGATAATCAAACCTTGGACCTCTTGGTTATAAGGTAATGTTACTGCCACCATATTGATTTAATACTTTTGATTAGAATTGGTTAGTTTTAAATATACTGGGATTATATGTTTTTCTACATAAATCAACTTACAACCCTAAATTTTTCTTCTATGTTTTCTATGAGCGTCGTTTCTAGTGTTCCCTCTTTCATTATTCCTCTTTTACTTACAAGGTTACACAATATTTCTATCTTGTTCATCAATTCTATAACGACCAACAATAACTTCTTCACAAAAGGATATCTTTTCCCAATCACCACCACGACACAACCACATCCTCGATCATCAAATCACCCTCATTAAACCACCTACCAACTACTGCTACCATCCAGAACAGCCAACCTCATAACTTGTTTGATGAATCTTTCTTTTTTATTTGTTTGTTGATAATATGAAGGGTATTATTGATTCTTTCTTAATTTAGTTGGTGTTATTAGCAGTTCATTGTATTAATTGTTAAACTTTTAGAATTTTAAACTTTTTAGTTGGGTAGTTTTGAATGTAGATTTATAATTATAGTTAGTATGGAAGACTTGAAAGAGTAAATTAAAAGCTTTGCTAATATTGATTGATAACTGTAAGATGATTTGGGGGAAATCATTTGTAAATGATGCCCTAATTTCTTAAATTAACCATTTTCTTAAAAATGACGGGTTGGCGGGCTAACCCGTGGGTTGGACCTAATCCGGCCCTTTTTTACGGGTTTAAAAATGTCAACTCTTACCCGGCCTGTTTAGTTAACGGCTCGAGATGGACCAGGTTAAAACGGGTCGGGTTAGGTCTAATCCGCGGGCCGGTTAACCTGTTGTCAGCTCTATCTGGACCATTTGCTTGTGTTTGGGGTGTTAGGTAGTGAATCTTTACTATTTTACCCCTGATAAAAACCCACCATCTACATTAAGTCCCATGTTTAGCGCGGAATGAGTAATTTTACATGGTAAACACTAGATGGTGACAGTTTAATAAAAGGACAACTGCTTAGCTTTGCTTCCCAAATATACCTTTGACATAGGCTTGGGAATAAATGATCAGTAGATGATCACATAGGAAAAATACTATGATAAATCCATGTGAATCAGTTGAGAGTAGGCAAAAATGAATTTAATAATTTATTCGGAGAATGAATGTGTTACTGATATATAGTCCTAAAATTATTGAACATACTATATATGCGATACTGTGTAGAATGTAGTGCCTCAATATTACTCAGTGAGAACTTTAAAGAATATAGATAATAGGTCCATGCAACTTAGTTGAGTATTGGGCATGGATGAATTTAGTATTGTTATTATGAATACAGTAACGAATCAATGTTACTCAATATGAGTCTTAATATTGATATGTATATATGGAACATGTTCAAGGGATTCAGTTGCGGAATTATTGCACCTGCAACAAGTTTGAGCTGCTCTTTCCTAGGAGACAATCCATCTAGGATCTAGGGACGAATTTTGTAGTCAAGACTAAGATGGATGAGTCATGTAGCCAAGACTAAGACAGACTCGGTATCAAAGCACAACTGTGGTACTTTAGTCGAGTAAATTTATATGTAACTTGTTACATACTTCTACACAAAGATGTACAGATATCTTCATTGAGTCTACACCGTTCAATTGAGAACAAATGTTGAGACGAGATAATTTTGGGAATTCACCTATGGAATATTACACCAAATGATATTCAAATTGCTCTATACTAGTGGCCAGTCCGTCTAGGAGCTTGAGGTTTGTTTATACAAAGTTGTATAAGTATTTTAGTAAGTCAACACTATTCAGTTGAAATAAATGTTGTCATAAGGTAATTTTGGGAATTCGCATATGGAATATAACACCAAATAATACTCAAATTTGCTCTATACTAGTGGGAAATCCATCTAGGCGCTTGAGATTTTATGTAAAAATCATAAAATATCTGGGAATGTTGTAGTAAGCACCAGTTTTATTTTGATGATTTTGTACAATGATGAATGTTGATTCTTTCAATAAATATGATCGTGTATGTAGTATTCTAACAAGCTCAGCCATACATACAGAGAGACAGGTGTTTTAGTACTCATCTTCAAATTCTCAGCCGAATTTTGGGGTTTAATATTTCTGAGACCCGTGTCTGAGATATAATTTTTTTTACGGTTTTAGATGAAAATAAAATAACAAGGATTAGTTGTTAGATATTACCAGAGATATTGTAGTTGGCTTGATCTTCGAATAGGAAAGCGATAAGGCCATCTTGGATATACAAGTAGATGTACATGGCTTGGAAGAGCGATACAAGACTTGGAGTTGGTCGGACAAATACAACTTGGAAGGCGTGACGAAAAAACATGGTTAGAAGGCTGCTGAATAAGGAAAGACTTGCACGGACAAGCATTTTCCATGTACGGACAAGCATGCTGGAGCCAATCAGACAAGCTTCGGTTGGTCAGTAAGACGTTCAAGCTAGGGTTTGATCTAGGGAGGACAAGCATGAGTCTATGCTTGGATAGACAAATAAGAGGAGCACGCTGGACGGACAAGTAAGAATCCACATCTTAGACAGATAAGTTGGAGTCTATGCATGGTCGGACAAGAGGGAGTCCTCCTTATGTTATTCGGAAATTTTTTTAATATAAAAACGAGCTTTGCTCGTCCCTACTTTAGATCGATCAAAGCAGCTTTATTCTCCTTTTTCGGTGTCGTTATCCTCTGCTCAGCCGGTCATTGATAGTGAAGTAAGCTTCTTATTTTTTTATTCTTAAATTTACGTGAGTATGTGTTCACAGATGGAGTTAGGTTTTTCTGACCGAGCCCTTTTGTAGTAGAAGTAGTTGTTGAAGTTGAGGATGTCACCACTCTTTTATTACAGGGACGTAAAGCCGGTATCACTGAATTTTTCGCTGACAAGGGAGAGTTTGGCCGACCAAGTTGGTCAGACACAATAAGAAGCTAGCAAGCGTGAGAGGTGTTGAGATGGTGTAAATGGTGAAAAATTTAACAAGAGCTTGAATTATAAAATTACCCTCTGCTAAGAAACAAGAATATGTGTGCACATTTATGCACATATGCTTAATTCTATAGCAAAATGTGGAATATTGTGTCTATACTTATATTCTGCAAACAAATTAAGAGTACAAAAAATTCTCTTTAAAACATTTTAAATTGGCCTTGCATCCTCCTCAATACTCATAATATTCATGTCATATCGAACTAGTCTCAAGTCGCATAAATTCCACAACTGAATTCCTTGAACTTGCGTCTAATGCGCATTGATGTTCTAGCAACATCTATCAAATTTGGGAATAATTAATGCTTAAACCCCAAAATACATTCTAGCTTAATGCTTCATTCGCAATGAATGCTTATCAAATTGCTCTTGTGAGCTCAAATATGATATTTTAGCAATTTGCTTAAATATAAGCCACAAATAAAGTGTCACTTCTCTTGGATGCGCCAAAATCAAGAAGCAATGACATAAAAGACGAATTAAACCTTTAAGCTAGGGTAACCCTAGCCTTTTCTCCTATCAGTACCAAGTTAGCACCAGTTCTTGGCTCTCTAGCACGCCACTTGGTTCTCCAGCGCGTCTTGTCTCTTACGCGTCCCTTCTCCACAGCGTCCCATGCTCGTACGCGCCAAGCTGAGCACGTCCCTATCCTTTACCTTATGTGCCCTAGCAGCGCTAATGCTTGGTGCCCTAGCCTGATGCGTCCCTACTGAAGCGCGTCCCTAGTTCCTAGCGTATCCCTGGCATCCTCCATGACTTAGCGCCCTAGATAATGAGTCTCTAGCTCTAGCAAGTCTCTTTCCCTAACTCATCCTCCATGACTTAGAGCCCAACCTTTGTGTACTTATATTGTAATTTTATTGTGTTTGTAGGTATTTTTGGAGAAATAAACAATTGGAAAAAATTGGCTCAAAAAGTTATAAAGGCACCCAGAAAAATTACTTAAGGCACCCACCTTAATTGTTAAAGGCACCCAACTCTTGGATTGGGGTACCTCTTCTTTATTTCAAACACCAAAAACTAGCGGGAAAGTTTCTCTTAACTGTGTGAATCCAAAACAGGAATCAGAGATTTATTTGGAGAGATTAAAGGCTTTTTAAGTGAAGCTTATCTTCTTACCATATAAAAGGAGTCATGCAAGTCTGAGATATTTAGAAATATCTAGTGAAAAATAAGATTCGCTAAAAATAGGGAGGAGAATAAACTCTCGGCTTGATTTTGTTGAAGAGAGATTTTCGAGTTGAGATTTGATTTGCAAGTGAAGGAATATGGTAAGAAGTTGATTCGAAAATAAATATAGAGTTGTTATATGGAAACAAAATAAACGAGATCAAAACAGATTCGATCTTTGATGATCAAATATTCCCGAGAATTAAAGAGTGAAAATTCGAAGAGATTTGGTGAATTTAATGGAGTTGTTTGATGTTGTACTATAAATACCAGTCGAAGAGAAGAGCTAAGGGGGGGGGGGGGGGGTCTGGAGAGGCCAGAAGCGCAAAATCAAAATCCAGAAAAATGCATGTAATGAAGAAGATGAAGAAAACGTTGCAAAAATGTTAAAGTTTCCGTGGCCAAAAGGTTGAAGATTTTGTTGCTAAAGATTTTAACTTTGCAATATTTATCATCATTTGCAACGTTTATTTTCAGTGAAACACTTTCCCTCTGTAACAGTGAGTCTGTAACGCTTATAAATGTCGCAAACTCGTTGTTTTCATTATTTTTACTCTTTTTCATCATTTGTAAATACTTTGAGTCATGTACCTATCTTTTGAGAGTGTTTTGGGCATGATGAGCTAAACCCCATCACTGGGACAATGGAGGAGCTATTTTCTACACCTGTTTGGTAACTATATTCGATTCTTTATGAATTTTTGCAATTATTTTAATTGTTTCATGATTTTTTTTAATTGATTGTCATTTAATTTGATGGTTCATGCTTAGCTTAAGTGTTTTGATGCTCCATGCTTAGGATTTACAATCTATGTTTTAAAAATCTATTTTTGGCAAATAAAAGGAGTCCATAAAATAGCTTAAATGGTTAAGAATCAATATTTGTACCACATGAATATGAAAATCGGTGGAATTCTGAGTCCCAGTCCCTTATAATTTTTTCATTATCTTTTATTTATTTTCTAGTCTAAATTAGGAGTAAGTCTAAAATCAGTCTTCACAAGTCCGAGCGAATGATACTTTATTTACCACTATTACAAAACTATCACCAACCAACTTGAAAGTACGATTTTACCATACATTTGTTTTCACCCTAAAATAGATGGCTACGACGTAGGAAGCTTGAATCCCTTCTAGAAATTTTTGTTTGTGCATCATTCACTGTAAAGGCTATAGAAACTTGATCCGATAATCGCTTTCAGCGGTTGACCCCAAATTTTTAATCCAAGAGACTAAGATATCATATGCAGCAAGAATCAATTAATTTGGAGTTTGCTAGGGCCGCCAATCACGCGGGGACATATATGATTAGTGATCTCGTGTAATTTTTTTTCAGGTTATGTAGACTCCAGTGTAAGATCCATATCTCTTAGCCCGGGTACCCGATTGACGCGCCCTTTCAGTATGTTGTAGGAGAGACGTGTACGAATAACTTTCATGAGAGATGTTTTGCCCGTTTCCTCAACCATAATTACGTTTTTGGAAGTTAGAGGACTAAGTATGTAGTATCTTGGGTATACCACTTGGAGGTGCCTAAGAACTTCGAATTCGATGTATACTGGCTTTGGCATGGAGTTGATCGAAGACGTGACCTAATGCATAGAAATAACATATGTAATGAAAGTTTGTGTTAATTTTAGAGAACTGATTCAATCAAGATGTTGTAAGGAGTTGCAGGAAGTAGCAGGTAGTTGTAGAAAAAAGATAGAACGCCAATGAATGGAAGATGATGACTCGAGTTATAGCTGGTAGCAGTAAGGTGGAAGACAAAGTCAGGAGTCTTGTGATGAACCTTAATAGTTTTCTTGATATAGACAAAAATCCAGCTTATGCATGATTCATTATCGACTTTATGTGTGTTGTACCCCCAAGAATGGTAACACAGTTGTAGATGAGTTGATCCAAGGTGGGAAGCTAACATTGATAGGGGTAGAGTAATCGATGTTAACCTTAGAGAAGCAATTAGAGGAGACAGACAGTTCTCCGCTCATGAGTATTTATCTTTTGATACTGAGGTTGTAGCCTAATTGAATTGGAAATTTGTATGTTGCTGAACTTAATGATCCAATTGATTTAAATAAAAATTGATGAGTGCGTTGAGCCTTCATAGAGTGAATGAACTTTATTCGACCTTTCCATCAACGATCTAGTTCTTTAAATAATCAGTCCTTCAGAGATGGTGGATCTTCTAATATGTTGGGGGAGAAAAAACCTCGTGCCAATGACCAGTCCCCAAGTGTAGCTCACTTGGAATCCACCACTAGAATAAATTGGAGCCGAAGTCGGCACCGTCGCTGAGGCTATTAAGTAGTGTAAGATGGAGTGTAAATGGAATGGATTTGTACCTCATAGGTAGTCGATCTTAGAAGAAGACCCGAGGGTTCACAGATGGATGTAGGTTGTGGTTGTGCAATACAATGACCTATCCACTTTGTACGGTGAGGAGGATACATCAATCCTGTAATAATGGAACAGGAAAACACGCTTGACGTAATCGTATGCTAAATAATTTTGTAGCCAACTAAATAGCATGTTTAGTGTCTACCCTTAATCGTTCATAAGTAGCTAGAATTTGGAGTAAAGGTTTTGTGGGTATATCTCTTGTAAACCCTCACGAGAAAAAACTCGTCCACTAGGGCCACCTAGGGGTTTAAAGTCTTGTTGCACACGCTAAGTGCAATCGCGATGCCTGCGACAGTGAGTTAGGATTTTCTAGATTAGATTTGCTCGAGGATTAACAAATAATAAGTTTAGGGGTAATTGATAGACACATTTATGTGTCTAATTTGTTCCCAATATTTATAGTGTTGGAACTCAATTTTGTACCAGTATTGTGTTTTTATGTGCGTGTAGGTGTTTTTGGAAAATAAATATTTTTGGAAAAATCGGTTCAAAAAATTACTAAAGACACCCTCTAGTTAGCTAAGGGCACCCCCGATGGCTAAAGGCACACCCATCAGATGGATAGGGGCACCCCTGTCTTCTTCACCTTCATCTTATTTTTTTTGCGGGAAAATTCAGGTTCAAAGCAATTTCAACTACGGAGATTTCTGGACTTGATTTCGACGAAATTTTCTCCGAGATTTGCTTGGAATTGGTTTGATAGTACCCTGTCTCGATAAAACAGGGTTGGTATGTGGATTAGAATCGAGAAAAAGAAAGTTTCCATGTTTTTCTCCATAAAACAGAGAAAGACTATTTCTCGAGTTTTGGTTTATATTTGGAAGTTGCATGGAATATAAAAGAGAGAATATCTTCTGCTTGATTTGTACTCTATCTTTGAAAAGAGACTTGACTCAAAAGATGCGTAAGGAAGTTAGACAGAAAGAAAATCACGAAACTTGTAGAAAATAAAAGAAAATTATTCTTGGATTAACTCGAGA